>JASAON010001621.1:0-106803 GCA_030849065.1 Jaenimonas drosophilae
AATCCCGCCACCACCACCACCCAAAAGACAGCCGAATCAACCCCCCCCCCCCACGACGCGCCCCGTTCGGCGTCAAAACAACGACGCACCCGAGCGTTGTTGCCAGTCTAGTCGACATTTAAGCAACTGCTGCGCAACATATGCGCCTTCGCAAGAACGCAGCGACCCCAACCACCAACTACCAACGGGCCCGACCAGCCCGCCGAACAGCCCAACAAACAACCACAAAATATGGACTCGCGATGACGCCATAGAGTGTCTTGCCACACACATAACTGGAGGTTGAAGCAGGTTGACAACAATGCAAACGAAATATGGTTAGTGACTTGAGAGAGAACCCGCACTTGATGGATATCCCAGCTTAATGCAATGCGCGCTTTTCTAGGGGTTAGAAAACTATTCTGGGAACACAGAAACACCTCACAAGGTGGAACTACTCCTAATTACTTCCCAACTTAATCGCCTAAGAACACAGTGGGTCCGGGAAGATCCTTGCGGTTGGGGCCCGCATCGCCATAATGCGGTCGTCCCCGCGGCCGCCCCCGGGGGGGGGGAACTCCAGGGCCAGGGGGTTGGCGCGTCGCGCGAATCGACGAAAATGCGTGGCAACCCGCAATGTTTTGCGGCGGGGGGGGGGGGGAATGCCGGAGCCCGGGAAATCATCGACCGCCGCCCCGGCGAACCTCGTGTAGTCAGAGCTGGCGCAGCCAGCGCTTTAATTGGTGGGGCAACGGCAGAGCTTCTCCGCCTCTGTGCCAGGTTTTCTTTGGCCGATCCCATGTCGAGGGCGCCACCGTGGCTTGCGCGTTGGGCTCGCGGGGTTCGGCGCTTTTGTGTCGGGGGGTATGGGCATGTGCCGGCCCCATCTTTGTTGCTCGACCTGTGGCATTGCTTCCGTGTCCGGCGGGTTGTTGGCGGCGGGCTCTTTGGGGCGGGTGTTTGCAATCTTGTCCCCCTTCTTTCCCGGCCGCCCGCTGTGAAAGCGGCGGGGTGCCGCGCGTGTTGGCCGGCGAGGCGTCCGAACTTCCTGCGCGACGCGTGCTTCTTTTGGGGGGTTTTCTCCCTGGGGGCGTAAACTCTGGCCATCGATGGCGCGGCGGTGGCGTTTTTTCCGTTCCCGCGGCTCCTCTGCGATGCTCGCCGGGTGGTTTTTCAAGCCTGGCGCCATCCCTGCGTTTTCGGATTGGATGGCGCGTTTCATCTGCAGAAAGGCTTGCGATTTGTCGAGGGTCCGATGGTGCCATTGGGATCTGGGGGATTCCGGTGAATGGGACCTCGCTGGAAATTGTGATTCTTCGTGAAGAAGTTGTTTTTTGGTCGACAGAAAGTACGCGCTTGACTGGTGGGCGGGTAAAGGAATGGGGATCCGGCGTGTTTTGCCCCAGGTGTTGGGTATCATGGTTCTATTTCCATTGTTCCTAACATATTCCAAAACGGCGGCGAAATTTAAGTGACGCCCGATCGCTGCATCTTGATTTGGTATGTCGCGGGGTGGTGGCTAAGTTTTCTTTTCGCGAGCTATTGCTGGTCACATTTCCATTTCCGTTGTTTCAAATCCTCTTCAAACCTCGCGTGTTGGTGGCTCCCGGTGGCCCCATCCGGATTGCGCGTATTGCGGGGTGGGGGGGGGGCGGCGGTGCTTGAATCGCATTCCTTGAAATGACGCTGTTTGGTGTGTTCGGGTGCGCCGTTTTCTTTCTTGCGCTGTTCCGGCGTCTTGGCGGCGGGGGCGGGGTGTGTGCTGGGAAATCCCCCCGCGGCGAAGCTGAAGATGGCAATTTTCTCGCAGGAATCGAAACAGCTCATATCCGTTGGGGTGCGTGGTGTTTCTCCGAATCGATTTTGCTGCTGCATCTCCAGGTACCCTTGGGAGGGGTTGTTGGGTTGTGTCGGGGTTGTTGCTGGTTGTTTTCGTGAATTGAGTATACTCAACAATTTTTCTGTTCTCTGTGAGGATGTTGTTTTCGTTATCCTTTCTTCTCTTCAAGGAAAATAGAAGCAATTATTTCTGTTTCCCTACTTGTTATGTGGAGAGAGCCAATGGTGAAACGGTGATACATATTTGCCCAAGATGCGTTTGTTTGCCACGCTCACTGTATCTTCTTCGTCTTTTTACATTTTGTTGAAAGAAGTAGACCTAGGAAAATGATGAATGACGCGCAGGTTACTGCGGCAAACGCAATTCCAGAAAAGAAGTCTCTTCTTGATGTCGTGCTGGAAAAGTACGAGGATGCAAAGAAAGATCCAGCGAATCTTTTCAACATCCGGGTGCTGCTTTGTGGTCACAAAAGCGAGCAGTCAATTGGTACAGCTCTTGAAGATTTGGCCAACGAATCGTGCTTGAAAGCAGATATTACCAATCCGTTTTGCACATCGAACACCAACAGTATTAGCAGCCTTGTTATTGACTACGGCGAACGGTTTGTTCAGTATGTGGAGGGATTCGAGAGGCATGTCTTCAGTTATCTTAGCGAGCTTCAGCATCTGAATGAGCGGAAAGACTTAGTTGACAATGCCATTATACTGTTTATCGATGATGACGTCAAACAACGTGCTGCAGAGGGCTGGGTGTACATAGATAAGGTTCCACCATCTGCTTTGGGGACGACTATCTTGGAAAAGACAGACGAAGAGGTAGAGCATCTAATTCTTCAAGATTTGTCCAGTATTTTAGAACTAGCGAATCATGGAATCGATCAGCGTGGAAACAAAAGGAATATTTTTGCCGACAACGCGAAGCTCAATTTCCCAAAATTGTTCCCCCTTCAGGAACATTTGATGCTTTACATGGCAACCGATGTGTTCTTCACACTGAAGCAGTTTGAGGAACATTTTTGCAGATTTCCCGAGCTTACACGAGACTGTGAAGTTAATCATCCTGCTGAGGACCCGTTGAAGTATTGACTCATATCTCGCCTCAATTTTATGTATACTGCAAATGTTGTCGCTGATAATACTGGTTAGCTTTGGCATCGAAGATGAAGCCATACGATAGTCGCTGTACTGTTTTCAAATTCCGATCATCTCTTCCTTCTTTTCTTTGTATAGCTTCTTTTCTTAGAACTATTCATGGCACCAAAAAAGAATGTTCAAAAGTCGAAGCTCCACAACCCCCTTGTCAATGAACAACATATTCAACGCTTTTTGATGACATTAGTGAAGGACTCAGAGGTTGTTGGAACTGTTATTATAGAGTTATGTCCGACAGATGCACCAAAAACATGTGAAATATTTTCTCAAAACTGCTCAGGAACTGGTGACCGAAAAAAAAGCACCTACAAAAACTGCCCCCTCAAGCGTCTGACCAAGGAAGGGCTTCAAACAGGTGAGATAGTTCCTCCAACAAAACCTATCAATGTTGCAGATTTGGATGCAGAAATCGGTCGCATGCAGCATGTCCAAGGCGTTCTTTCTCTTTGTCGGTCCGGAGCAACATTTGATGGATCTCAGTTCTTCATTTGCCTTACAGATGATGATACTGAATTGGAGCATCTGAATAGGAAGCACGTTGCGTTTGGCAAAATTGTCGAGGGGCTGGACGTTATTATGAGCATTAGGGAAAAGCTTCTTCCATTTGCTGGTATCAACGGAGTACTTTCATCGTGCCCATTTTCAGTTGCAGAGATAGCTCCAATGAATGATGTGTAATAAAGAGAGCCGCTGAGGTTTTTTTCCCCTTCCTTGCATCATTTGGCTGATATTACAGAAGGCAAGCAGGTTGTGTCCTATTTGCATTCGCTCAAAAGCTCCCCTTCTTCGTCTATTTGCCTCAAGTTTTTTTTTCTACCACGCCAGTGTCATGCGATGCAGGTGAGCGAAAGTTGTGGCTCTGGGCTGTCGCGTGAAATTATACGATTGGTAGTGGAGCGGAGCGAGAAATGTGAGAGACTTAGATCACTTGAAGCCCAAGGAATGCTCCTGGGGGCTCATCTTACTGAACGATTGATGTTTCGTGAGCCACTTTTCGGAGGCTCTCCGAAGGAAATTGCTGAGTACGTGGGCTGCAACCTGTGGAAAGCACTGTTTGGAAAGACTATTGATTCCCTTGATGATAGCAGCAACCTGTATTCTCTGAAAGACAGGCGACTACGGTGGCTTCAAGGATTCCAGATTCCGCTCTCCGGAGATCGTAATGCTGTTTGCTGCTATCCTGATTCACATGGATTGGGGGACGGAAAATCTGTGGATACTGCAGCTGATGAGATAATGCACCAAGATGTTCTTGCATATCTGATTGGAATTGTGAACGGGTCGGTTCGCGCTCTTCTACCGGACGGAAATCTGGCGGTTAGTGGTTGCTTTCAGAGGGATGGGCTAACCAAAATAATTCTGGATTTCCGACCACAATGCGCTTCATAGCACCAGTTCATTGTCCGTCACTGACATCCGTACTTTGAGAATCATATTTTTGCACGCTTCCCATTTTCCATGGTGTTGAGCAATAATTTTTTTCCTCCTTTCGAATTTACATTTTTTTCTTGGTTAGGGTTCAAATGCTCCGATTCACCAAGGCAGCGGTTGTTTCGGGTAGGGCTTCGATTCGCGCTCAGTACCGCAATGCATCACTGCAGTCCGAAAAACCATGTGCCACACTATCCGATAAAATAGTCCGAGGTCCCATGAAAACGACCTACTTTCGGCATCCTAGTTACGTCATGGCAAGGGAGAAGATGCTGCACACCATTTGGGTGGACGCAGGGGTCTTTTCGACCTGTTCAGTCTTTCTTATTCCCTTTTTCTCAATCGGATATTTTTTCAAGGCGTAGCCATTGCCAACAGGATTGATTGCCACTGTAGTGGACTACCGTAGTAGCAAGTTACCGATGCAGATGCCTCATTGAAAATGGAATGCGAAACGCTGGCGATGAAGATATACAATCCTCTTTTCCCCCACATCTTTTTCTTTTCGCGAAAGGCATGCGTAGGTGGCAGGGCTGCAGGTTTTCAAATGAGCGCGTTCGTCGTATTTCGGTGGGATTGTCGAAGCGGCACACAGCTCTTTTCTTACTTCCATCATTAATGGATGCGGCCTCTTTTACAAGAATAGTTCACAACGGTGCAGAGCGGTTGCTTCCACTAATGCTATCTCATCTGAAGTTACAATCACCACAACTGCTCTCAAAGGCGATGAACGAGGAGCTACGCGAACAGGCGTCGTTTTTGTGCGCACCACTGCGTACTCTGTCAGCAAAGGAGGTTGAGAGCACCGTATTTGAAAAGTTTGGCCTTCACGATCAAAGGCTTGTGACGTGCTTGGTGCCATATCAGCTTGCCGTAAATATTATCCTCTCAAAACTACCTGCCGAAGTTAGGAGAAAGTGCATTGAGGAGCTAAAGATTGAGGAGGAGGCCATAAAATTGGCTTCTCGCCCTCAGGGCACCAATCGTTGGATTCAATGGGTCGAGACCGATGTGTATGTCTCAACTGGAACCGCCTACTACAGGAGAATGTTTGGTTCTCGTGCGCGGCGGCGCATTCCAGTGATAGCGATGACAGGTCACACTCAACACGGTAAGACAGCACTGCTGGATGCCCTTCAGTCCTCTGACATTGCAAAGTCCGAGCCTCACGGCATCACACAGGTGATTCGGTCATGCACCGTGTTTCGACGTGAAGCCACTATAGGAACAACTTTTATTGATACCCCTGGACATCAGCTCTTCGTGGAGAGTAGATTCCATGCACAATATATAGCAGACGCAATTGTTCTTGTTATTTCACTCGTGGAAGGAGTTCAAAGTCAGACCCACGAAGCGATCATTGTTGCGCTAAACCTTGATAAACCAATTGTTGTTGTTATTACTAAGGGCGATCTTCTCACTGATAGTTTCCATTGCGAGATGGCACTCCAGCGGCTATTGTCAGAACTCAACTCCATTGGACTGGAAGTGTTCCTTGCCAATTCTGTTCAAGGGGACATAGAGCTCCCAGAGTACAATGCGCTCGGGGTTGCGGAAAAGTCTGCATTCTTCTTACCAATGAAACAGCTTAACCCAAGTTTCAGAGGAAGTGGTAGAAAGCCGGTATTGAATCTTCGAAGGCGGTGTGTTGGCGTGAGCGTCTCACCTACTACTGGCCAGGGCCTGAATGTTGTGTGGAGAGTCCTCGACGATTGCGGTGCGGCTGCACCAGTCATGTGCTACAGTGTCTCACCAAAATGCAATGAGCAAAACTGCTCGGTGCAAGCCGTGATTGTGGAGTCGTCGAAACATCTCTTTGATGAAGAAGGGTTCCGCCACAATGTCCTACGGCAACGAGTGCAGAAGCGATTGGACCGTTCAGCTACACAGAAAGAAGTGCGACACAGAGGCAAAGGGTTTCGTGCAAATTTGAATTCGCTTTTCAACACCCAGTGGCGTTTGGCAACGCAGAAGAACCGAACAAGCTCATCCACCCTCGTAATTACAGCGATAGTAAAGGAAGGAACTCTCAGAAAAGGTACGAACTTTGTCGCTGATCAGGCGGAAGGGAAGGTAGATTTCATGATGGACTACTGGGGAAACCCCATAGAGGCAGCAACCCCAGGAATGGCTGTCACTATCGTGGATTCTCACAGCATGAGCGGATGCCCCGGAACGGGAACACACCTCCTCTCAACTGTAGACAGTGATACTCGCTTTCGTGTTCAGAGCTACCGTCAACTCCTCCAGTGGTACGTGGAATGCTTTACATCCAAACTGCATTATCTTCGGCCTCGTGGGATGGACGTATCATTTGCTCATTTGGGTGACTATGGCCAACTTCAACGAACAGATTCATTGGAGCACCAACTTCTATTTCCACCGGAGGAAAATCACGACAATGGTGACCTGTTGTCCTGTTCAAGTGTCGGATCATTTATTCAGGCGCGCAACAGAGAAGAATCCATAAAAGCGAACTTGCTCTTGACCTCGAGTAATCCAACAACCAGTGATACGGCCAGCACTACTAGGCAACCACTACCCCCCGACGTGTCGGTTGAAGTTGTTGA
The DNA here is from genome assembly GCA_030849065.1 of Jaenimonas drosophilae. NCBI lineage: Eukaryota > Euglenozoa > Kinetoplastea > Trypanosomatida > Trypanosomatidae > Jaenimonas > Jaenimonas drosophilae. Next base: position 6,972 of record JASAON010001621.1, read on the forward strand.
GTTGACTTGGACATCATTTAGGCAAGTTGAGAGTGCCCTCACACTGGAGCAGCAGAGGCAGCTGATGTCAGAATGCATTCAGATCGGGGTGCTTCTTAAGGTAGATTCATGGCACAGCGCGCGCATGCTGTCACGTGAACTGTCTCGGTTGGGAACAACCAAAATTGTCTTTCAAGTGTTGGCAGTTCGGTTTGGCGAGCTTCAAATGGAAGACGTATTGTTCTTTGGCCAGGCCGTCAAGATCGTGGTTTGCTTTCGTACACCAAAAGCTGGTTCTCAGCAACTCCACCAGTTTCTTGAAACATTCGACCTCTGGACTCTGGAAACGGACAGTATATTCGATGTAGTAACCTATATGAAGTGGTGCGCCGTGGCTATGCACAAGGAAGTGCTGGCGTGTGCGGAGGAACGTCGCCGTCCACCAAACTACATGGATGTGCCCCCTCGGGCGAATACGAATCCAGAGGAGGGGAAGTCTCCACGGAGAAACGAGAACGCAAAATTGTTTCCGTCACCCAGATTGCTCATTTACCGGAACTCAATTCCAACCTAAGGATGGTGATTTTCCTGCTCTTCCACATACTCCTCCTTGACACAATCAGGCATTTGAAGTCTACACTCTCTCATCAGGATGACGTCGCGTGATTTCTTCAATTTCTATTGTATTTGCGCAATTCTTCTTCACTTTTCGATTGGTGCAGCTGAAACAATTCTGGATCAGCTAGTTAGGTTTCTATACATGTCAGTGAAAATACAGCAGCTTGTTGATGCTGTGAAGCACCTAGCTGATTTGCATGCAAAGCCTCTTCTCGCTCTGAAGGCCTACGATTCCATTCTTTGCGACAGCGTTGATCCGAAGTATTTTTACGACTACATTCTTCACTGCAATGCATTTGCGTTGGGCGAACTCTCACGCAAACCGTTGGATGCGAATTTGGCACGAGACTACTTTCGTCTCGCGCTGGAGCAGTTTGCTGCGAGGGGTGTGCAGTGGCGCGAGGATGAGGTGGAGAATTTTCTTGAGGTAGATCAGTGCGCTCCAGGCCAAGGCCACGAAGCAGGACCATCCGAAGGGTTAGGGCAGTTTGTAGAGTCCGATGTAGAGGATGATTTAGAGACATGCCCATGCCCACTAAGCATTCCTGACGGAATGGATGACGCATCTCTAGCTCTCTTGTCACTCACCCTGAGTAATTGGGCATGCTTGGAGTTTTGCGCAAGAAACGCAAAGAAGGCCTACGCGCTATTTGAGCTCAGCTCTGTGGCAGCAGCTGCCACCCTAGAACCAGCGAGCCCGTTTGGTTACAGAATGGAGGTGGCGAAGGTTATTAACCGCGGTGTATGCCAGATTATGTACTGCAATTTTCCCGAAGCAGAGGAGATTCTTGATGCAACAATCCCCCCACTGCTAGAGCAACGCGCCGCACTGAGAGCTGCAGTTACGATTGCTGAAAATGCCACAGCAAGTGGTTCTGGCGAAGCCGACAGAGATGAGTCAGCTATTCAGGATGTAATCGATCCGGTACCTGAAGGACAAGAAGACAAGCTTCTGCTTGACGTTTCGTGTCTGTGTGGATTGTCCTACTACGCACTAGGTGTAGCCCAGGAGTATGGAGCGTGTGAGGGAGCGATTGGAACTTACGAAACGGCTCTTGAGTACCTAACTAGCGTTCTTGCCCCAAGAGAGGGAACCCCAGCTACTGAAGGGGAGGAAAGCCCCGGAAATGGCGTGAAGGTTGCAACTCCCGTCATCGATAGTACGGAAGAGTGTGCAGCTTCCCCCAGCAGTCCGGGTGAAGAAGTAGTACCAGTTGCCGCTGAAGCGGCATCGCAGGAAGAGCCAAGTAAAGAATTGGTATGTGCGGACAAACAGGCAACTCCGGTTTCTGAGGATCCTCGAATTGAGCAGGCTGCAGGTGCTCCAGAGGGGGCTGAGCACAGCAGCGGCGCTCCTGATTGCCAAGTAGATGCTGTTGTTGCCGAAATAGGTGATCACAACAGTAGTGGCACACCTGAAATTCAGCAAGACATTCCCGATACCATCGAAGATGGACAAAATGACATTCTCCAGATCATCTCCACTACTCGTGACATTTTGCTTTCCTATGTGTCAGCGGCTAAAGAAAAGGCGGCCGCTGCGTGGGCGGAGGAAGCAGCGAAACGTGATGCGATGCGGAAGTTTCGGAGGCGCGCGTCGACAAAAAAGGGAAGCAAAAAGCGCCAATCAATTCTCCCAGAATCTATGGGTATCGACGTTCCCGCCATCAAAGCCCCCTTGCGAACTTACATTCGACGCGAAGGTCTGACAACCATTTCTGCGCCAGTCCTCAGTTTGGAGCACGCGCTTCATTATCTTCACCCTGTAAATGAAGCTCTCGCGGAGGAGGGCATCGTTGAAAAGCCGTTTGTTTCACCCTTCGCAGGTACCCGGGCGGAGAGCGGGAGTTGTTGCGTTGCTGCAGTTCTGCTATGCACCCAGACACCGCTGCAGCTGGCCGTGGAAGTTAGGCAGGCGGAGAAGCACCCCCTTCCGCCCAATTCGGTGTGGGGACCAAGAAGGGTGATTCCAACCTATTTGATGCCTGAGAAGGATTTCTTGGAAAAGGAGCTGATTGCTGCGGGGAACGCGGAGAAGAAGCCACCGCCTGTACTTAAGTCGTTGATGCCGCGGCCTATGCCTCAATCATCCGTATCAGCAGCCCAGAAAGGTGTGAACACAGCGATGAAGCTGCTGAGTCAACGCCTGCAGGTATTGCTCAAAGCTGAAAAACAGTATGAGGATAGGTGGACTGCATCTGAGCGTATTTTCAGCGCACTCACATCCTACTATGTTCCCCAGGAGATGATGAAGCTGAAAGAAACGTTGCTCGAAAAGAAGCGAATAAAGAATTTTCGAGAGAATCGAAGCGCTCGTATTCTGGTTAGGTTTTTCCGCCGCGTCCTCGAGGAGAAACCACGGGAGTTTGGATTTCTGTGTAAAGACCAGCGTCGGGCCCTTCAGGAGGGCAATGCAGCGACTACACTCCAGAAGTACGCACGACGGTGGCTCGCCATTCAACACCGTCATCGACTAGAATGCAAGCGCCGAGAGACAATCCAGAAAATATGCGTGGTTCAGAGCCTTTTCCGACGCCAGGTGGCTCAAGCATACTGTGAAAAGTTGCGACGCGAGAAGCAACAGGCGGAAGAGGAGAAAGAACGCATGCTGGCGCAACACTACGCAGCTACCCAGATCCAAAAAGTGTATCGTGGCCATCGAACCCGCCTACTGTTGTGGTACTACAGCGGAGACACTCGAAAGGCAATGCTCCACCATCTGCATGATTCAAGACATTACTACGCCTCGCAGATTCAAAAGCGAGTTCGAGGAATGCTGTGCCGACGACGTTATGGAAGAGCTGTATACTTTAAGCGTTGCTATGGCCGAAACGTGTACAGGGCACAGTTGCTGGAGTGCAGCAGCATTACGATTCAGCGCTTTTATCGAGGATACCGCGCTCGTCGGCGATACCGCAGCGTTATTCTCAATCGAATGAAGCAAATTGAAGAGAACATTGAAGCACAGTTGAAGCTAGAGGAAGACGCACGCGCCGAGCTTGAGGCGCGCGTTGAGTTTCAGGCAGCTGCGAGGATTCAAAGTACAATGCGCATCAAGGATGCTACACGACACGCAGAGGAGCTTCGGGCGGCTAGAGAGAGAGCTATTTCTTCACGAAAAGGTGAAGTTTATGCACCTTTCAATTTTGACGATTGCATCTTCTGAGATCCACGATGATGGTATCTGATGCATCACCAAGGGAAAGGTGGTGACATGTAAACTATGTCTGGCCCAGCTGCAGGGTCAACAGCATTTGACTGTATAGTCATTCATGAAACACACAGTGGATGTGGCCAGCTTTTTGGAGAAGGGTACAACACACACTAACTGAAGGAATCATCCTCATCGCAGAAATCTTCCTTTTCCTTCTTTCTGGGTTTCTATCATAAACGCGCTGCTTGCAACTGGTAGCTAGGAACGATAAAACAACACGACAACCGAGGGAATCCCTCCGTTCTTCGTGCTCTTATGGGGGGATCTAACTCCACCCTTACAATCACCGATGGATTTGCATCTATTCTTTCTGATCAGCCAGTGAGCGCTGAGGTACTCAACCAACTCTTGGCGAACACCCTCACAAATACCGAAATGCAAAAGGCATTACCCTTGAGCCTCTTACGAAAGCTTCGACACTATTACACACACAATTTTGCAGCTGTACTGCATAAATGCATCGCCGAAGTCTCCACGATGTCCGAACGGAGAAACAAAGCCAATGAAAGCTCCACGGGCGATGCTGGTTTAACTGAGACAGCGGTAAACGCATTCCTCACGGCAATGCAGGTACTTCGCCGGCTACTGCCAGTGGCGTTAGAGAGCTGCGACACCATAATTGACGAAGAGCAAACACAGCTGAGGGAGCACCATGTTTCTGAAGCAAGCCAAACTTCTCCAGCGGATGATTCTCATCCGCGTGGAGGCGACGTGGCCCCCAACCCCACTCTTTCAGGAAGTATCCCCGCGAGGACGCTAGCAACACAGCAGTTTCTGAAGCTATTTTTCGAAGAGGGTCGCACCTGCAACGATGCAAACCTGGATGAGCGGTTTCCACTGCTGCCCAAACAAGAACAATTGTCGGACGCTACCACTGCACTTCCGACGAATCTTGGGAGCCATTTAGTGTGTGCCCTAGTGGAGTGTTGTTTCATTCGTGGGCTAACTTTGAGGACAACGCGAGCGATTCCGTCTACTCCAGTCCCCAGCCTGGCACATGGGGAAGTTGACAATAGATTTGTCTGGTCCGATGGCATTGGTTCCAATGAGCCATTGGACTACACTCGCACTCGCTCTTCTGCATCAAGAGTCTCAACGCGGATGAATGCGACTCGTCGCGACGTTCTCAATACATTGTTGTCTTTGGTGTCGTCTCCACTCTATCACCAGTGCGGTTATCGCGATACACTGTTCATGGAACCACTACTATCTGCCTCAAGCGTTCCCCTTGCTCCAACATTGGCTGCCTCTATGTTGAACACGATATTCAACTACATTCCCTACGGCTCGCTGCCGTACACAAGCTACTTTGTTCACGAGGAGGAGGGTGTTGTGGTGGCGTCAGCTAGGCTTCTCTGTGCGACGATGTGCTATGTTGGAATACCACTGGATGCGCGAAAGGGAAGTGAGTTGGCGAATGGGAGTCCCACTATGGCCCATTCAAATCCCGCTGTTGACGATAGTTCGACTGCAGAGCACGGGAATTCTCATTCAGCCGAGCAGGACGACCCTACTGTTGGCACAAGTGGAGCTCCCGAGAGACTGACTCGTGACGATCATCAATCCAGCCCCGATGCGCCTCCAAACGTTGCGCCAGGACAGCAGGTGCGCATCGTCCACTGCATACGGAAACTGGTGCACGACATTACCCTGAGCGAATCAAAGTTCATTGCCGAGTGCTTCATCGATGTCATTGGGCTAAGAGCGTACTCCAATCAAACCTATCTTCCAGATTCTCAGCGAAATTTCACATCTCACGATGAGTTCATGATGCTCCTGTGGAAGCTCATCGACCTGTCACCGTCAGTCAGCACGCAGTTTGGCTGCAACACGCGCTCTCTTTCGTACCTCGTCCCTGTTTTGGACTACGGGTTGGATGCGCGGAACAGTGCCAACTACGTACACCGCTTGCAATTGGTCTTGTTCATGCTTCTCCGTCTATCGGAAGTGCGTTCCTTTGGAGTACATTGCAACAAGGTGATTGGTGAATTTATCCCATTCCCGTTTCCCAAACTTCCAGCAACGTCCACCTATCATGACTTGATTGTTGTCTCTATGTGCCTCATCCTTGAGGCGTCGGAAAGTGCACTTGTGCCGCTCATGCCGTCATGCTCCGTCGTAATCACCAACCTCGCACCGTACATTACACAGTTGGGCAACTGTGCGTCCTTGAAATTGACTAACGTATTTGTGAAGGCTTCGAATCGGTGTCTGCGCTCTACCGACACTTCCGACAGAGGGTTGTCCGCAGTGAACCAGAACGTCATGGTAAACACCTGTGAGGCCATTGCTTCCCTTCTTCAGTACCAAGAGAGTGGTTCGCGCTATCTTCTTGCGTCTCTTGTGGATCACCGACACGTTGTGAATCGCCTACGGGACGCGTATATCGTGAATCGAACGAAGTCATTCAGTATACCCATGACAAGTTTTTTAATTGCTACTTTGGATGCTGCCGTGAGCGTGGCGGTTCCATTTGTTGCAGTGGAGTTCAACCCCAGCTTTTCCGCCACCGCGGAGGATAGCTCCAGCAGCGGTAGTCAATCTCCACGCTCGGCAGCTGAGATCGCTGAAACAGCCGCCGCCACTGCTATCCATGTTGCTGCGGTTGCGGAGAAGTTGACATCAATCACACTGGTTGGGATGTTGCCTACGCCTCATCCCCTTGTGACTCGGAAATTCCATCAGACTCGTCTGGTGGAAAACTGGGCCACGATCACGTTCTGGGCGAACCTGTACACACGCAGCGCAGCGGGTTGGATGGGCGATCGGGCATCAGTGAAGTTGCTACATTTTTCGTAGGATTTCTGGCGGTATAGTTTGTCCATTTCACCACCTCCCTTAAGTAGGGATGACTGACAGTAGTGATCAATAGGAGCTGATAGGTCGATACGCCGTGGTTAACTTATTTCCATTCTTGGCTCGTGCTTGAAGGTTCTGAAGATGGGGACGTTGGAAATTCTTGATTGCTGTACTGTATTGGCGATCCTCTGGAATCCTTCCTCTACTAATTTCCCCAAAGGTGATTTTGCCGTACCATTTACAGCATTATTGGGCCTTCTTACAGCATTGCTTTGTTCCCGACGACGGCTTCATTTCGCGAACACACACGAACACACACAAAAAATGACTAACAATACCTGCACTGCAGTCAGCGTCCCTGCATTCGTGGAATGCCAAGTTTGCTTTGATTCATGGCGCAACCCAGTGCAAGTCTTTCCGTGTGGTCACATCTTCTGCAGTCACTGCATTCCAAACAGTACGGCAAAGTGTTTTATCTGCAGAGTACCAATTGAAAAACGCCAGCCTCCCAACAGCGAAATCATTGAGCGCGCACTGGAAATTCCTGTCATGTGCAGTACTTGTGGTTGGAGAGGGTCGCGCAAGGCATCGGAGGTGCATCGCTGTGATTGTAGACAAACGCACACAACACTCGAACGCTATGGACAAAAGACAGATGAGCAGTGGGTACAGCAGGTTAACGCTCAGATTCGTGGCGAGCCGGAGTCTCGACCAGCCGAGGCTCCCCCCGCGGTGATGAATGCGATTGTGATGCAGTGATAGTTGATATATCAATTCGTTGTGCCTATCCTTTTTTTATATGCACAAAAGTTCTGTTTTCATTGCCCCATGTTGTTGACTGTGCCCAGCCTCTCTGCAAAATGCTCAGCTCCCATGTGGTGGATAGCACGTCTTCGCAACGGGCGTCCAGGCGATTAACTGTAGAACGGTGTCACAATTCTCCTTCCTCGTCTCACTTCGTCAATATATAGGTGTGCTGCGGTGACGAGTAGTTGAATCTCTTCACATCATCTGAATTGCTGTGCTTCGTGAGCATTGCTTATGTTCTCACCACTTCCCGCAGCCCACCGAAGTACTCACGAGACGGCATGTCCAAGATAGGGCGTTTAGGATCTACCACGGCGGCAGTCGCGTCTTCGTCAAGGGATGCTGCCGACTGCCGCTCATCTACGCAACCACAGCGGAAGGTGGTGTATTTTGTGGACAACAGTGTTACGGCCATTGCCTATGCTGAAGACCACATCATGCGGCCCTCTCGAGTGCGCGCACTTCATTCACTTGTGAAGTCACTTGGCTTAGACAAGGACATGACAATATGTGCCTCTCCACCTGCCTCAGAGGAAGTAATGGCATCCTTTCACCGTCGAGCTTACTTGGAGTGTCTCAGGCAGGCGCCATTTATTTGTGGGAATCCAATGGACCCACTCGCACTGTCGTTTCAAAAGGAGTTCGATGTTCCGGTTGGATCGAAGACAGGTGACTGCCCCCTCTTCGCTGAGGTTTGGCCTCTTGTGGCCAGTCAGGCAGGGGCTTCTATTGCATGCGCAGAGGCACTTCTGAGTGGCGAGGCCTCAGTTGCAATCAATTGGGCGGGTGGCATGCATCATGCCGCCGCCGCTCACGCCAGTGGCTTTTGTTTTGTGAACGACATTGTGCTGTGCATCCGCAGGCTTTTGCAGCGCTACCAGCGAGTTTTGTATGTGGATCTTGATGTTCACCATGGTGATGGGGTGGAAGGTGCATTCCTGGGCAATCCACGTGTGCTCACTCTTTCCATTCACCAGTTTGGCAACCAATTCTTTCCCGGAACTGGTGGCTTAGGTGGACCATCGACCGCATTTGACTTCACCGTGAACGTTCCACTTCCTGCTCGAACGGGGGATGAGGCATACACGTTGTTTTTCCGTTCAGCATTTTCGGCTGTGGTGAACTGCTTTGATCCAGAAGCAATTGTTGTACAGTGCGGCGCTGATACTATTACGGGGGATTTGATAGGACGACTTTGCGTGACAACGGCAACACACACACAGTGCGTGTCGGACGTTCTGTCTCTGGGGCTTCCTACGGTTCTTCTCGGCGGAGGTGGATACCATGTGTTTCACACCGTCAAGTGCTGGGCTATCCACACAGCCACTGCCGTTGGTCGCCCGCTGACAAGACTGCCTGTATACGTCCCGCGGACAGACCAGTACTACCTTCAACACCGACGAGAATCCGCTCCGCGGCGACCTACTTTACACGTTCATCTGGACCCTGACTTGGACGTTCCTATGCCAATGTTGGAGAGCATGCGCTACTGGCGTCGATTCTGTGCTAGCCTTGGGTTTCAAATGGCTGCTACTAGAAGGGTTCGCCAAGGGCTAGATCGCATCGTTGTCTCAGCTCTAGAGCGACGGCGGTTACTTCTAGAGTCTGAGGGTAGGCCCACAGAGACGCGTGAGACCAACAGAAAGCGAGCGCGCACCGATTCGTTGGTGGAGGTGGGGAAGGACACACCTACGAGGGGCTAATGTAAGGTGAATGCTTGGGCTTGTGTCACTGCTTCATGGTGCAACGGGCACTATGAAGCGAAGTGGTCAACATTGAGACTTTTGTGAGGTATTCTAGCCCCTTGCATTTCTACACATAATGGAAATTGCTATGATTTCTCAATTCCTCTTCTCTTTTTGTCTTGACTTTGCCTTTTGAGTTGGAAGCCCATTTAGCAATCATCGGGGCATAGGAGGCTTACGGAGAGTTCATACTCCCGCCCAGTGGTTCATATTCTCTAGCCCAACCATGCCACCTGTGCTGGTTGGGGAGGGCTACAGTGAAGAGCTAAGCTGCGCAGTTTGCTTAGACTCGTGGAAGGACCCGGAAGAGTTGCTTCCGTGCGGCCACATCTTTTGCAAAGGATGCAGTCAAACACTGACCCTGTGCCCCACGTGCCGAGAGACTATTCAGTCGAGAAAAACGCCAAACCGTACTCTGATCAACATGGCCTTGCAGGTGGAGGTCCGTTGCATGTCATGCGGCTGGCGTGGCTCACGTGAGTCTAGCGCGAGACATACCTGTGACTCTTCAACAGGGCCTCAGCCCGCTACCCAGGTTCCCCCTCCCACATCGAACCTTCAATCCTTCAACTTGGATGCTCTTTGGGCGGCTCCCTCCAATTCTGAGCACCAGTGGACCTCACTGGGACCTTCTGCTCCGTCTCCAGCCAGCTCTAATCCCGCTCAACCATCAGTAGCAGCACAGCCTTCGAACTACATGGAGAGTCACCTGCCGGAAACTCGACGGAATACTCAAGGAAGGAATTCTCCAGGCACTGTGGCTGGTTCTCCATCGTCATACCCACCCTATTTGCAGCCAGTGCAGCAGCAAACGACGATGGTGGCACCCCCACAGCAACCCCAACATCAACCAAAGCCGAAATTTAGCCAGTACCCGATCCAATATCAACAACAGCAGTCACCTACTCCATCACAGGCTCATACTCATGCACCTCCTGGTGCGGGGTATGCACATTACTCCAATCCAAGTTTGATGGTGCCTAATCAAATGCCTCAAGGGGCGGCACCACCCGTCTCTGGATCACCAGGTTACTACACCGGTGGCTCCACGCAAGCTTACTCATATGGAGTTCCACAACAGGCTCAGCAGCAGCAGCAGCAGCAACAGTATCGACCATCTCCCCCCCGCCCAACAAGTGCCGTGTCCCAACCGCCCCCTCAGCGCGCTGTGTCGTCTGTAATTGAACCACACGGCCCAAGACCATGGGCGTTGTATGATCTCTCTCAAGAGGAGTATGACCAGATTGTTTCACTGTTCGTGTACTTTGATGAAGACGAAAGTGGAAAGTTGGACAAGCGGGAGGTTGCGCGTCTCGCTCAATGGCTGAATTTCGCACGAACCCCTGCTGAGGTAGATCGCATGTTCAATGTGATGGACGTGAATCACAGTGGGAGTTTGTCAGTTGGCGAGTTTCTCACGTGGCTTCGACATAATCGGCCAAATCCGAAGGCACTGTATGGACTGAGCCAGGCCCAATACAACACCATCATGATGCAGTTCAGAACCTATGATACAAATCAGGATGGCTTTATTTGTATGAAGGAGTTCACGGACATGGTGATGAATTTGAAGGATGTTAGCGATGAGGAAACCGCGCATAATCTCTTTCAAATGGTTGACACAAATCGAGATGGGTACATTAATTTGCATGAATTTCTCCTGTTTCGTGCGGGTCGTTGAAGGTTAGCCCTGCTTGGTTATGGGCCCGAGCCATACCTTCATTTGTCAGGGAAGTTGGGTGTGCGGCTAGCCTGTAGGACGGCCCGCTTGCTTCTACCGTTGCTGGGCTCAAATGAATTTGGATCTGTTTGGTGGTGTCTTGACATGCCGCCACATTCACCAAGCTGTGTTGGATAATTTTGGGCCATCCTCTATTGTGGGCTTCGTTGAAGGTATTGATTTAAGAGAGTGAAACCAAAGCGGTGCACGTTGTTCCCTCTCCATTTTTTTGTGTCTTCCTTTTAGCGTACCGCTGGCTGTTGCCTTGCTCTATCTCCAGCAAAAAGACACACAAGAGTATTTAGAGAGAATGGCGGAGGTAGTCCCAACGTATGACTACCAAACTAGATCGACTGCAGTGCTAGAGCGCGAGCGTGCCGTGGATGGGCGCCGCCTGGCGATTCAGGAGCTCCGTCAGAGCATCATGAATGTTCAGCATGAGGTGAAAACCAAACAGGAGCAGCTGACCCTTGAGCGTCAGAAGTATCAGGTCAAGCGAAGTCTCCAAGACGAAAAGATCGCCATCAAGGATAACCACGCCGCGGCACAACAGGACCGTGTAGCCCAACTCGCAGCAGAGGAGGAGCGCCTTCGAAACTCGTTGGCTCAGCTAGAACAGCGCATTGATGCTGCAAGTGGCGAGCTGTCCAGACGCCAGGAGCTTAGCCGAGAGCTTAGCGAAACCGCCGAGCGTTTGACCACTATGAAGCTTCAGTTGGAAGAAAAGGATGCGCAGATGATGAAGCTGGAAATGAAGCTCGCGAGACAAGAGATGGCGACAGATAAGCGCCATGCACACGCCGCAGAGCGCCTTCCAAATCACCCGCTTCCTCGCGTTGAGGAATTTGATCGGACTGCAACACTAGAAAGTACTGCTGGCGAGAGCCTCCTGTTGGTGGATGAGTGCTCCTAGGATTTTGGACAGGGTCGAATCTTCTCAGGGGTGACCCAATGGTGAGGCATTGCGCGTAATAAACGCGACCCATTTCCGCTCCGTATTTTTCTCTCACTCGGCACATGCCGATACACAACTCACGTCGCTTCAACCCTAGATCCAGCTCGAAATGCTCAACTCTTTGTTTCTGTGTGGCCCCCCCCCCATCTGTCGGAGTGGGAGGCTTCCTCAATGTTGGTGCCACCTTCCACGAAGCCATTTATCTTGTTGTGCTTGCTTCTCTATCTTTTCTTCTTTATGTCGCAAAGGTGTAGACAAGACACAGCGCGGCTGCATCTACACCTCCAGTGTTCGAGTTGAAATGGGGCTCATCCAAAAACTTTCAGCCGACGTCGTCAACCGCATTGCTGCTGGAGAAGTAGTGCAGCGGCCTTCTGCAGCCTTGAAGGAGCTCCTCGAAAACGCGCTCGATGCCGGAAGTGGCAGTATCCAAGTATCCGCCGGTGAGGGAGGTTTGCAGAGCCTTGAGGTTAGCGATGATGGAAGTGGAATCTTCAAGGACGACCTACCGCTGCTGTGCGAGCGCTACGCCACAAGTAAGTTGCGGTGCTTTGAAGACCTCCAGCAGGTGGCGTCGTTTGGCTTTCGTGGAGAAGCTCTGGCGTCACTGTCGTATGTCTCACGGGTGACGGTGGTCACGCGTCGACGCGACAGCGATGCGGCGAAGGGCTCCCACGTTGCCTGGCGCTGCCGCTACATGGATGGCAAGCTTTTGGGGGAGGGAGAGGGCGACGGTGGTGGTGCGCAGGCCTGTGCTGGAAACTTCGGCACCACAATTCGGGCGGAAAAGATGTTCTACAATGCAGCGGTGCGTCGACAGGCTATCCGTCCTTCGGAGGAGTGGGGGCGGATTGTGGATGTGGTGGGAAGGTATGCCCTTGCCTTTCCACATGTGGCCTTCTCCTGCAAGCGTGAGGGCGGGTCGTCCTCCGCTAGTGCTCAGAGCCTAGCCTTTCCAAGGGACTCGACAGTGCTCAAGAACATTCGCATCATGTTTGGCAATGCCGTCGCAAGTCACTTGCGTCTCATCTACTACTACAAGGATCATCAAGGCGATGAAAACAGACCTTTGCTATCCACCTCCACGGTGGATTCAGCTCCTGCATCTTGTGAGGTGTCCGTCAAACCTCTCGGCGATGAGGATATACTGACACGTGTCCGCCAATATTCCAACACCCTACGTTCGTCCTCCGTACATGGGTCTACGGAGGAGGCATATTCCATCGCTGGCTACACAAGCGACGCCACCTTAGCGAATCGAAAGACCTTCTTGTGTGTATTTGTGAACCAGCGCTTGGTGGAGAGCTCCGCGATTCGCCGTGCGGTTGATTCTGCCTACGCTGCTGCTCTTGCAGGAACAGGGAACAAACCATTCACAGTTCTCTTTCTGACTGTTCCCGCTCAACGCGTTGATGTGAATGTGCACCCTACCAAGCAGGAAGTGTGCTTGCTCGATGAAGAGCTCATCTTGGCTCGACTCGTAGAGTTGATTAGGGGAGCTCTCCTGGCCGCGGCAGGATCACGCCAAATGGATTGGATGAAAATGAGCAGCACTGCAGTGGTTGCGCTGAAAGAATTTGAACGGAAGGGAGGAGGAGGAGCGGAGGGTGGGAGCGGTTGCCCCCAGATGGAAAGCAGCAGTCTTCCTGTCCTTCGACAGCTCCAGACGGACATGCGCGTCAACGGCAATCACGGACTATTGCCTAACCAGTCAGCATCTGTTGTTCCACCTTCCATGACGATTCGTGTGGAGCCACAGAAGGGTGCACTCGATCGCTTCTTCCATTCGCGTGCTGGAGTGGAGGCGGTCGGTTCTGGTACAGAAGATGCGGCCCCAGTCCCTCTGCCACACAATGACAAGGAACGTTGCGATTGTGAATCATCTGAGGATGAAAGTGAGAAGCAAGAGGTCGGCTTACTCTCCAAGTCAGGAGTAGAGGCTCACTCAGTGAATACTCTCCCTCCGACGATCACTGGTCTCATTCCTTCAGTGCCAACAGTTCTCAATCTGGATGAGGAGGAAGAAGAGGACGACGTGATGGGCGACTTCAAAAGGTTTCGTCGTGAGGGACCCGCCTCATCGGCGCCAGGAGGAGAAGAGTGGGCGGCCGCTCCTGAGTCTCCAAGTCAACAGCAGGACGGTACAACGGCTGACGGCATGGATCTGAATGGCACGGAGGGTATGCGGAGTACTCTTGGAGTTTCGTCCATTGTGGAGGTCCCAGAGCTAGAGGACCAGGTGTTAACGAGCGTCGCTGCAATTGCGGAGGAGATTCAGCAATCCAGCAATGCCACCGCTGAGTTGTTGGTGCGAGAACTGTCCTTTGTGGGGGTTCTTGACAGACACAGCTGCCTTGCTCAGTCTGGAACAAATCTGCTGCTGTTGGATCTTCGATCGATGGCCAGGGAGGTGGTGTATCAGCGTATCTTTCTCCGCTGGGTTGATCCAACCTTACCGAAAGCTGGGTCAGTGCAGATGCAGCCTCCATTGGCACTCCAGGAACTGCTGTTTGCCGCTCTTCAGCATGACTCAGATGCAATGACTCCCCACTCTGATGAACTTGCCGCGGTTCTTTGTGAGATGCGTGTTGGCGGCGGAATGGATGCATGTTCTGACCAGACAGCATGTAGCCTTCCCCCAAAGACAAGTACATACCTTCGTCGACTTTCTCGGCGCCTGTGCCGGTGGCGGGAGATGCTTGCCGAGTACTACGGAATTGTTCTTTCTTCCGAGGGATTCTTGCTGAAGCTTCCCTACGGAATGAACTCATCATGGCATCCCTTTCTGCGTGCCGTTCCCCTTCTCATGTGGATGTTGGCGGAGCGAGTGCCTTATCCCAGATCCGGGGATGGGGCGGTAGTGGAGGAAGGCTCTCCACTTTCGGGGGTGGAAGCCAAGTGCTTCAAGTCAATTGCTGCACACATCTCTGACGTTCTTTACGGACTGCAGACCCCTTCCATTGCTGGGCTGCCCGATGGATCACCCGTGCTTAGCGATGCAGTGCAGTTTGGGCTACTTCCCTGCCTCCGTAACCAGTCCCTCTTTGCAGCACCTGCTGCCTGGCTTCACGACGGCACCATCCAACCGGTGGTTTCCGTTGATTCATTGTACAAGGTATTTGAGCGCTGCTGATGCGTGTGTGTGCGCGTGTGTGTGTGGGTCTTCTATCACTGAAGCTTCGGCTGGTTGGATGGCTAGGGTACCGGCTAAGTCCACTCCGGCAGTTGCTCAATTCACTGTGTCTAACAGAGTATCCCTGCTTCTCACAATGACTGTTAACGATTGGGGTGGGGTGGGAGAGTGCACATCGCACCCTCTTTCTCTATGTCTGAACACACCAAAAAAAAAAGGTGCACCAGACTTGTGCACATTGACAATTCAGCACTTCTCTCTCTCTTTTTTTTTGTGAAGGTTCTTGTCAAATTCAGCGCCGTCTTTTTCTCTCAATTAGTGGCGTGTAGTAGAGAGGGATCCGTGCCAACACTTCGGCCCCACTTCAAACCCAAATTCTCCCTTCACACCCTTCCTTCCCCACGTTCCCCCTCAGCCTTGTGGGGGACGGGGTGAGAGTGAGGGCAACTTCCGATAGTAGGGGGCTGCTGTCGTACACGCTTAGCAGTGCTTGACATAGCACCATGGCTTCCCCTCAACACCCGACTCGTGAAGCATGCGGGAAGGCGCCAGCCGCGAGTCGATCTGCAGTAGATCTTCCTGCTTTGGATCTGCGTCTTGCTCTCTCAACCGCTCCCAAGGATTCTCGTTCGACAGGCGCAGTTGCATCTAGCACCTCAGCACCAACCTTCCGAGGTGGCCAACGTACTCCTGCGCACCAACCCACCAAGGACCGGACTACAGTTTCTCTTCTCTCGCACCCACGTGGTGCTGGGTGGACCGGAGGCCACGTGGCAGTCGCAATGCCTCCAAGCGCCCCAGCCGCCCCCATTGTGCATCTTCGAGTCCGCCCTCTCATTCCACGACTTGGGGAGTGTGCGGAACAACGGCAGGTTTGGTGTGTCGATCATGAGAGTGTTGTAGTGAGGGAGATCGGGAGCCGCCCGACACTCCACGATCATCCTTCGGGGGCATCAGCCAGTCTCTCTGCCTCTCCGCACCACCCCTCACAAAGCATGCGTCAGCTCGCAACACGCACCTTCCCCGATGCCGACCAGCAGCAGAACTACTCTACCTCAGCCTCAGTCTCCAGCTTGACAGATGGCTGTGGAACGGGGACTCGTCTCCGTGGACACCAGAGCCCAGGCCTTGCTGCACAGGATGGTCTTGGCTCATCCTCATCTCGATGCTCTGGGGTTGACCAGGATCATGACGAGTTAGAGGAGGGCCTTCATGACGAGGCACACCCGCCTCATTCCTCCTCCGTCAATCAACCTGAGAACTCAAACCCCGTGGCCAGCCCTCAGAGTTCCGGTGAGGGTGCCTCAAATCCCCTTTCACCCACTCAAGTGACACATTCAACTGAAGCGGCTGACGGTACCAAGTTGGAGTGGGCAAGACATACCCACCATCGTTCCGCTTCAAGTCCCCGACCAATAAGCTGTAGCAGCACGTCCCCCTGTGAGGCTTCTGACTTGGATGCAAAAATCGAGCCTCCCTCCTCACCCTTGGCTGCACCGGTTCTTCTGGAGGATACACGTTCCGTGGAGCAGCAGTTTCGCTGTGATTGTGTGCATGATGACCAGGTAACTCAGGAAGAAGTGTTTGAGGAGAGCGTGGTGCACTTCGCGGATGAGGCGTTGCTGGGACAGAACATTGCCATCCTCTGTCATGGAGCGACGGGCAGTGGTAAAACCTACACCATGATGGGGAGTCGCACACATGGAGGCGAACGGGAAGTTGTGGCTGACGCTGGTCCTTTCCCAGAACCCCACCCCACGAACAACCTTTCGTCTGGTCGAGGCGGCAGGCGGAGAGCTGCAGCCGTGCCTCCATCTGCTGCGGACCAGGTCGTTGGTGAGGCCCCCGGTGATGACGGGGATGAGGAGGGTGACTGGCCATCTGTGGAAGAGCTCCTATCTTCCAAGGAGGTGGACATCGACTCTTCTACCGACGAGGACGATGTTAGGACTTTTCGCAGCTCCGAGATGGGCATTCTTCCGCGGCTAGTCCAAGTGCTCCTTGAACGTTGTGGAGAACGAGTGGTTCTGCGCCATCGCGAGGAAGGCCTTGTAAAGTCTAGTGGCAGCTACGGAAGCACAACACCACGGAGCGTTCGTTCATCGGTTCGCAAGGGAGGTGAGCCGACAAACGCGGCAACCCCCCCATCACAGGCTGCCACCACCCCCACAACGACCCTCACCTTGCGTGAGCTCACTCTGTTTGGGGTGGAGGTCTACATGGACGAGGTCTATGATCTCATGGATCCAGGGAAACGCAAGCTCTCAAGCTTTCCAGAAACTGGAGGCTTGGAAGGGCTCTGCACTCGCTTGATCCACGCGCGCGAGGAGGCGGAGGCAGGACTCAAGAGTGCCAGGAGGGCAAGCCGGGGGCTTAGTCCGCAAGGTTCTCGCGGGGCTGGGACGTCTGTAGTGGGTGGTGGCGGAATACCCATTCGATCTACCCGCGATGTCTACCAGGCCTACGCTCTTGCCTGCCAAAACCGCATCACAGCGAGCCCAGAGATGCATGAGCACGACAGCACCTCCCGTTCTCACGCCGTGTTCCTGCTGCAGCTGGGCTTTGACTTGTGTGATGCCCGTCGAAACGGCGCAAAGCCCCTGGTGCAGCGCGTGCGGTCCTACGCCGTGATGGTGGACCTTGCTGGGTGTGAGCGGCAAAAGGTGAGTAGAGAGGGTGGTGAGGCGAGGCGGGAGGCACGGTCCATTCATCAGAGTCTCTCTGCATTATCCTCAGTCGTGCAGGCCCTCATGCAGCGGTCCAAAACGGTGCCCTACCGCGACGCCAAGCTTACCCGACTACTGCGGCCCTGTCTTGAAGGAGGTCATGTGCTGGTGTTGATTCACCTATCACCCTGCTCTGCACAGGAAACACAACAAAGCCTTCGATTTGCGGATCATATTCATCAAACCCGACCAGCATCCTGTGGCGGCTCTACGACGAAGGAGCTCCAGAGCATCTTTGACGAGCTTGTGGATCCAACACTGGGCCAACAGGAGGAAGAGTATCGTCAGTCCGAGGATCTGTTTGCCAAACTCTGTGTTGAGGTGCGACTTGCGCACATGACACGGTTTCCCGGCTATATTTCACACTCAGCTGGTTCTTCCTCGTCGTCCGATGAGGAGGCGGGTGGGGCATCTCCGTCGTCGGACTCAAAGGACGAGTCCACGGTTGCCGCCATTAGTCGCCATGAACATGAGGGTGGTGTGCTCGAAGATCCCTCCTCGCCGTCTACGCTGCGGACCTTCCTCACCCGAACTCTTGTGGAGCGGCACAATGCCCCGCTCCGACGACGAGAGCAACGAAGCATGCAAAAGGCTCGTCAACGAATTGAAGTTGAGAAGCGACGTCGTGTGGAGCAAGCGACGCAGCGCATGCAGCATGTACTTCAACAGGCACGGAATTCCATTGAGGAGCTTCAGTGGGTCAACACGCGGCTGTCCACGGAGAAGAACGCACCTGTCCCTCAGGATCCGTACTCACTCGAGCTGTCCAAGCAGCTGAAGGAGACCACGGAAGATATGAGCCGAAACGCACGCGAGCGGTGGTCGCTCTCGACCATCGTTTCATCCTTGAAGCAACGTTTGGCCGTCCAGGATGAGCTGGAGCTCTCGCTGGATGCCGAAATTGAAGAGCTCCCCAGCGTACACGGTCGCGGAACCGATGGTGAGCGCTCACTTGCCGCTTCCATCACCCAGCCATCTTCATCGACTGGTGGGGAGGAGCGGCCTGATGCAGAGTTGCGGGATATCTGCCGTCAGCAGGCGCAACTGGCGAAGGAGATGTCCAGTCTACGGCTTGAGGCGGTGTGCTTCGGGATGGGTGATGGAATCTGGGAAGGGCTCTGGGCTCGCGTCATGCGACATGAACTACTAACGGCGATGTGGGTTGAGCGAGCGCTCATGGAGGATATCGTGCTGGACCCCATTGGATTGCAATTCATGTTCCAGCTTGGTGGCCTCCCTGTCGCTGGCCGGTGCTCGGCGACGGAGCGGCAGCTCCGCTCGCGAGTGTCCAGCTACCTGACGCAAGGGTCGGCCCAAGCTCAGCCCCCGCGTTCATCCCGCGGAAAGCGAGACAAGACCGAGCCACCCGCCATATCGCTACCGCCGGCATTTCGGCTGGACGGCGCCGATGCCCACGACGACGACCACCACCCCACCTCTACCAAATCGGCAGAGCCGCGTTCCAGCGACCGAGGACCAGTGGCGCTTGCGACGGCTAACGGTGGTGAGTTGCTGCGGCAGCCGATACGGCCAAGTGGGCTCCGTCTGACTGAGGTGTACGGGGATGAGGAGCAGCTCCAGCGGGCAGCCTTCCGCCGCCTCACGGAGGAGGGCCTTCCTTGCGAAATTTGCTGTGTCGGGGACACCTTCGACGCGGTTCTCTCCCAGTTTCTGTGCCCCACCTCCTCGAAGGAGGAGACCGATGAGGGAGGGGATCGACGAGATGAGTGGCCCTCCCCATCACAGCCACCGACCAGTGCCCGAATGAACTACCACAGCCCCTCACCAAACGCCACTGCCTCTGCCACCTCTCCAAACTCTGCTGCACCAACGCTGATGACCTCGCGTTGGGGCCGTCTTCGACTCCAGCGACCGACCAAGCCGCAGGATTCCTTCACCTTGGACCTTGTGTATTGCGCTCACGGCGTCCCCCTGGCAACCCCCACAACAACTTCCAACAATGGGGTTGAAGGGGCAGTGCAGGACAAGACCCTGAGCCAAGGCGTTCCCTCGAGCAAGGCGACGTCACCGACAGCAGAGCAGAAGGAACGACGGCTCTTTTCAATCCCTCTCTTTGAATCCGACCTAGCGCTGCACGCGCATGTACTCGAAACTGGAACAACGACAGCGTCTCCAGTGCCGCCATCTCACGACGATGATGTGGGGGCGGGGGCTCCTATTCGCCGTCGTCGCGAGAACTGTGCGCAGGTGGCGCTTGAGCTCCGTGGCATCCCCACCTCCGCCAAGACCCCCTCAGTTACAACTCCGCGGAGGGTAGCTGGCTCCGCTCGGGGAGGCGCCGACGTGGACGCGCCGGTGCTGGGGACAGTGGGCGAGGAAGCTTCCCCCATGATCCCCAACCCGGCGTCAAAGGATGTGGTTCTGGCAAAGCGTCTTCGAGGAGGTGGGGAGCTCCTTCTTCCGTGTTCCTGCATCTGGCCAAGCAAAGGCTCTTGCACCATCCTTGTGCGCTTCCCATCCCCAGCCTTTGCTGAAGCTACCCGACTTGAGAGCATTGAAGTACTCATCGCTGGTTTGTGCAGCATCATGCCGCCTGTGGTGGGTATTCCTTCCATGCCAACCTCCCCACAACGGGGTAGGCTCTACGCCGCCGCCTTTGCTCCACCAACTCCTGCCCCAGGCACCATCTCAACCGGAGCTTCCAACGCCTCTAGCAATGCTGGCCTACGAGAGAGACAGATTGGTGCTCGACCTTGCGTGGCCGCCCCCTACGCCCACATTCCCTACGTTCTTCTCGGCCCAAGCCCTTCTGATCCATCGACTGTGTCCTACATGCGGCGCAGCATTAGCGCCTCCCCCGAGGCACCCTACGCGGAGTCAGAGGAGTGTACGGAATCCAACAGCAGTGTTGCACGGGCGACGGTTTCTCGACAGAGTAGCGGGCTCCAGGGCGGTGGCTCCATCTCGAGTTGCGACCAAAGCGTTCTGGGAAGTACGGCTGGAACAGGAGCCTTTCACCGAGGCGCTTCCTTGCACGTCACCTTCTACTTCCCCGGCAGTCTCCAGCAACCTCCTCGTGCACCATCTGCGTCAGAGGGAGGAGTGCGGACGGAGATGGAGGAACACCCTCTTCATGGCTCTCCCCTCCCCTTGGACCCAAGTGACGCCTCTAGCCACAGCGGTGGACCACGCGGAAGCACCGTGTCGTCTGCTGGACGGAGCACAGCGCAGTACGCACCCCCACCCCAACCCCCCTCTTCCCAACCATCCTCTCGATGGGCGACTGAGGATCGTCCCTGCTGCATCCCTGAGGATGCCGGCACCCTTCGAAGTATCCACACCGCGACCCAAATTCTGCAACAGCTTCAGTCCGTAACGATTGGCTGTCCCGCCCCGGCAACAACAACAACAGGACGACGGCATGGGAGTGAGCGTGGGCGGGCGGTAGACGAGGAGCTGGCCATTCAAGCTGTTAGCCGCCGCTTGCAGCAGCTTCAGGGCTTCCGTCGCAATGTTCGTGCACTGGTGAAGCAACAAATCTACGACGCCGAAGACATTCAAGGAGAGGTAACGAACACTTCTGCGATGAATGAGGTCCACCGTGGTGAGCATCTCCGTTCCATTCAGCGCGAGGCTCGCACAGCGGTTGGCCTGGCCCTCCCTGTTCCTGGAGGAGAGGCAAGCACACTGAGCCGTCGTGATGCGAGCACCAGCTTTTACTCCCCCGAGGTGAGTTGCGCCGCACTTCCTTGCCCCTTGGCGGGCCTGACCGTTGCCCAAGGGCGGAGCATCTGTGGCAGCGCTGTGCCATGGACGATTTGGCAGTGGGCCCACCGCTGGCCCCTCATTTCTTCCTGCTATCGCAACTGGGGCTTGCCCTCCGTTTCTCTATCGCCATCACCACCAGGTCTGCACGCCAGTAGCGCACCTCCATGGAGGGGCGTAGATGGATCTCCTCTAGCTACTCCCAACCTCAGTGGCATTCCACGTAGTCCGCCGTGGTCCGCTGCCCCCGGGCAGATGGATGATTCAGATAGTTCCGAAGAGGCCTACGGTCTTGGCCATGGGAGCTGGATGGACGAAACCCTCGCAGCCAACCACGCCTCACCAAAGACGGTGTGGCTCCCTGAGATTCAGTTCGCCCCCACGCCACTCTTCCTGCGGCCACCTGGTGGGACGTAATACGTGTCGAGAGGAGTTGTGTAGAGAGGTGCAGTTTTTGGACCGAGTCAGTGAAAACGACTACCCTTCCTCTTGCGTTCCTCTTCTCACATATTTGTGATTACACCCCCCAAAAAACAACAACAACAAACAGCAAACAACAAACAACAACACAAAAAAGTTTGTGTAATCTTTCCTTGACCTTCCAGTGCGATGCCTCTGCAGCCTTGAGCCCCACCTATGCTTCTACCTTTCCCTCTTTCGCTACCAACCACCACACCACATCACCTAGGTAGCGCAGTACTGATGCCACCAGTAATTGCCAGATTCCGTCAAGATCTGTCTTCAGATGACGAAGACAGGAATGAGGGGACCTCCTCTTCCTCCGATACAACTTCTGTACCGAATCCTGTGGTTAGACGCAGATCATCATTCTCGTCGGCGAGTGTGTCTTTGGACTCGTCCACGTCTGCTGCCCCGGATGTGGGCGTGCATGCTGAGGATCCACAGGACACCTTCGCACCACAAGAAGTGCAGATTCCGGCTGAAGTAGATGCAGCTGCTGATACACAAGAAGCCTCTCTCCCGCCTGCTGCTCCCATCACAGAGGAGATGCATGAAGCTCCATCACTTCCTGATTCACCTATCATTCACGAGTCGCATGAAGCTCCATCACTTCCTGATTCACCTATCATTCACGAGTCGCATGAAGCTCCATCACTTCCTGATTCACCTATCATTCATGAGTCGCATGAAGCTCCACCACTTCCTGATTCACCTATCATTCACGAGTCACGTGAAGCTCCACCCCCACCTGTTGCTCCTGCCGTCCATGAGACAAATGAAGCCTCACCCTGGCCTGCTGCTCCTGCCCCTCACGTGACAAGTGAAGATCCTCCTCAGCCAACTTCGGGCCCTGCCGCAGCCCCAGTGTCAATGTACAACCGCATTGGCTGTGCCGTGGTATCCACAAGCAACAAGCAGAACACGCTGACTTTACTTCGACGTCGTCTGGAGGACCCTGATTCGTGCCAAACATCCGACTTGGAGAGTTGTGATGCTGCGCGTGGTGCAGTGGAGCAGTCCACACGGGCATCGACGAGCCCAGGACAGACCAACGCGCAGGTGGGCAGCCAATTCGTTGTTCCCGCAGACGTACTCAACCCTGCTACCGAAGACAACCAGTTTGTCTTCGGCCTGGGCCATGAGCCCTCGCCATATCAGTGGCCGATGGAGCGTGCTTCGAATTGCTGGACCACCTTCGAATCGCCTGCCGGAAAGGGAGATGCTCGCTGGATGAGGTGGCTCCTTACTCATGCCGCCAGTCGTGGGAAGGTGTATTCCTCCGTACCACGTTCGTGCCGCTCCGCTTCATCATCGCCAACAGCTGGTAGTGACCGCAATGACAGACTTCTTGGCGCAAAGGACGCGGAGCCACGAAGAAGTGGAGCGTCGGAGCGACGAGCAACCCAGTGGGTGGAGCTTGCTGGGAGGATGGCGCAACCTTCAGCGCGTGAGGTGTGGAGTCGTCCTCCTACCATATCAGCAAACCTTCCACGCCACACCTCGGGAACTTCCAGTCCCCAGATGAGCAGCCGTGGCACCGCATCCCTGTTCGCTCGCAGGGCCGGACGATGAGGGGGGAGTACCATCGTATTCTCTACTTCCTTCACTCACTCGACTCCGCTATACACCCCAAACAACACCCCTCTTCTTCTTTGCCTCTCCCTGTCAGTCACTCGGCTTCTATGCTTGGGTTGCTATAGATGTTCCTTGAGGACGTCGTTCTTCACTCCTTCATTGGATGGCAGAAGAGAAAAAAAACGCAAAATGAACTGATCAAGCGACTCTGGTGTGGTTCTCTCCTTCGTGCTTCTGAGTTTGGTACTCCTTTCACCCTTTTTCTTTTCTTGTGTGTCGGTCTACTAGGCGACTCTTCGTAGCCCCCAGAACTCTCTTTGGTTGCGATAGGCTAAGTTATCGTCGTGAGTATTGAATTTGGTGCTCCTTTGCCTTCGTCGTCTTCACCGGCCTGCTTCAGAGTGGACTGATTGTGTGCAGTCGCAGCTTCTTTCGTGTTCTCTTCTATGCACTCTTGGCGTATAGTCGGGCGTGCAGCGCTCCGCCCATCACCATCTACCCTTGCAGCGGCGCGTCGATGGTCAGGCACCAGCGGAGGTAGTGGTCTCTTTTCTTCCCTTCGTGATTCCTATGCCAAGTGGGAGCAGGAGCATTTGGGTGGTACCGCAGCGCAGGATGCGGATATAGTAGGCGATGCGGGCACCACGACAAGTGCCCCGCTACGCATTGGCAGCAACCCGCTTGCTTGCCCACGCAGTGTGCTCTTTGTTCCCGGGTCGAAGCCGAGGGCGATGGAGAAGATTCCTCAGCTCCCTGCCGATCTCTTCGTTCTCGACCTGGAAGACAGCGTGGGTCCAGGCTCCAAGAGGGAGGCCCGCGAATACATTCGCAACTTTGTCAGCCAACTTCATCGCCAGGAGATCAAGCATCGACTCGTGGTGCGGGTGAACTCACCCGACTATGATTCCGCCAACGCACTCCTTGATATGGAGCTGGTTGGAGAGCTCGGGAAGCTTGTGGAGGGCGTGGCCTTCCCCAAGACAACCACCCGCACCTACGATCTGGTAAAGGATCTGGTGCACCCCGATCATCAGTTGTGGGCCTTCTTCGAATCGCCCATCTCCGTGATGGAGGCCCCACTCATTTGTGCTCAACGCAAGTATCGTTATGCCGTGATGGGCTACAACGACCTGGCCGCAGAGTTGGGCCTTCCTTTGGCTGCCACAAGTGGCGCAACCCCCACACCTGGAGATGCTGATGCCGCCGCTATGCATCTGGTCGGACGACTTCCTCTCCTGCAGAGCAGTTGCCACGTCCTTACCTGTGCTCGTGCGTACCAAATGTACGTGCTCGATGGGGTCTACAATCAACCCTCCGACACAGCAGGTTTTGCCCGGGATCTGCGCATCTGCCGTGCCTTGGGCTTCAACGGCAAGACACTCATCCACCCATCGCAAGTGGGGCCAACGAATGCCGCCTACGCCCCAACGCAGGCGGAGGTCGACTGGGCCCATCGTGTGGGGGCCGCCGTGGCACAGGCTGGCGGCAGCGTCGCAACCGTGGATGGGAAGATGGTTGAAGAACTTCATGTTCGTCAGGCGAAGCGTGTGATTGACCTCCACAGCAGCATCCAACTTGAGGAGGAGGAGCGTGCATCAAGGGGCAATGCGGAAGGAAGCTCGCGCGTCGCCTCGCCACCTTCGCGCCGCGCACCCTACCAAGGCACGCCACCATAACCCCTCTAGCAGCACCTTGGCCCTCATGGTGAGCACTATTCCGTGATGGCTGTTTTCCGGTACAATTGAAGTTGCTGGAGGGGGGGGGGGTGAGGGGTGAGGGGACAAGTCTGTGGTATCTCACAGAACGCACACATGCAGGTCAAGGAGGAGTTGTCCTCCAGCTATCATAGCAATCCATCGCCAATGCGAACGCACCAGCGATCTCATCTTTTTGGTTTCGCATCCCTTCATCTACCATCTCCACCATCCCTCACTTTCTCTCTCTCTCTCTCTCTATTTCTTCACCTCTGTGTGTTCCACCTTCATCAAGCTAGTTCAGAGGCTGCGCATTCCCGACCCGGATAGCGCCAATCACTGGCGTATCAGCCGCGTCGATTCTCGCACCGGACGGGGGTCTCAGGGCTGCGGGAACCCTTTGTGCTTCCCCCGCTATCATCCACATCCACATTGCGTAGAGTGTCCTACACGAGCTCAAGCATGGCGACACGGCCCCCAGTTGGTACAGTGGAGGCGCTTGCCACGTGCGGCAACTGTGGCACACCCTTTACCAAGGCTACAGCTAAGTTCTGCTCCAAGTGCGGTACAAAGAAGACTGCACCAGCTCACAAGGCACCAACGACGACGGCAACCTCCGTGTCTGTGGACCCAGTGAGGATGAAGACCAGTGCCAGTGCGACACTCCCTGGCCATCATGGAAGTGGCAGCCGGCAGGAGGACAACATCCGCATGAACCGCAAGACCTCCTCCCCTGCCTCGTTGCTGCCAACCATCAACGCGGGCAAATCAATTCTGCGGAACAACAAGGAGGAAGATTCGGAGGAGGTGGACTACCTTCAGACCATTGCCAACCCTAGTCCCGAGGAGGAGGCGCAGTACTCCGCCTGGTCCACACTTGGCCCGGATGGCCTTACGCCAGATATGCTTCAGACCCCGAATGCGGCCCAGCTGAAGCAGTGGCGGAAGGGATCTCTCATTGGTAGGGGAACCTACGGGTCGGTGTATCTTGCCTTGCTCCCAACGGGCCACTTTCACGCGGTGAAGTGCGTGGAAATTGGCGGAAAGGCATCCGACAAGTTCCAAGTCTCTGAGCTCGTGTCGCTCTCACGCGAGATCAACATGATGCAGCGTCTGCGCCATCGCAACTTGTGTAGTTTCAAGGGTGTGTGCTACGACAGCTCCACAACGAGCATTTGTATGTTTATGGAGTATATTGGCGGAGGTTCCGTCACTTCCCTAGTGAAGAAGTTCATGCCGATTCCCCCTGATGTTGTGCGTAGCTGGACGAAGCAGCTACTTAGTGGGCTGCTCTACCTACACTCGCAGCGCATCATTCATCGGGACATCAAGGGTGATAATGTGTTGGTGGATATGTCTGCCGACCCCACCTCGGAGTCGCAGATTAAGTTGGTGGACTTTGGTGCGGCGCGCCGCCTCACCGACGCGGTTTCGCAGAGCCGCACCGTTATTGGAACCCCATACTGGATGGCACCCGAGGTGGTGGACATGTCGGGAGAGGGGAAGGGCTACAGCTATAAGGCTGATGTCTGGTCAGTTGGCTGCACAGTGGCGGAGATGCTCACGGGCAAGCCGCCGTGGCCAGTCCGGTCCAATGCCCCGGCAGCCATTATGATGGTTGCTTCTGCCCCAGGCATGCCAACGGAGATCCCAGAGGCGGAGGCCAGCCCCGGGTGCTTCGACTTCATGAAGCAATGCTTCGTGCGGGACCCGGAGCTGCGCCCCACCGTGGAGGACCTCCTGCAGCATCCGTGGATTCTGGGGAAGATGGAATAGTTGACGGTGTACCAACCTTCGCACCTACCACACATACCACACAAGAACGAAAATAGAAAAAAGCGATGGCTTTTTGTCTGATATGAAGTTGTCTGGAATGGGTATAGGTTGTACCAATTCGCCGAACTGATGTAGACGATACATGCTGGGATGGTGATGGCAGGTGGGGCAACGGATCTCCACCTTTGCCCCGCGTTCATCTCTCTTTTTCCCTGCCACCTGTGGATTGACGAGGAGGGGCGATGGGGGCGACGGCAGACTCTACTGCCGTCCTCATCCTCCCATTCACCCACTACATCAAGAACGGAGGAGAAGGGGCTTTCTCTCCGACTGACGTGCGTCATTGGGCGGTGCAAGGGTGCTTCTGCTTCTCATCCTGCTAGTTTTTTTTTCCCCCCTCTTCCTCATCTTTGTGTTTGTTTCGCAACATGCGGTAGGATGAAGCGTAGGTGGCAGTGGAGGATTCACCCCCTACTACTCGATCCTCCTGAGCCACACCAACACCGACATCTCAGTCGGTACCGGCTGACATTCACCGAGCATATTTATCGTGGAGGTTGAGGCCCATTAGTCTTCAAGGTCTCTCCGTCCACTCCATTCACACACACACACACACACATTGTGTGTCGAGGTTGTTGTGCCTCGGACGACTTCCGCTGCATAGAAGGGAGTATCCGCGCCCACATTAACTTTTTTGTTTTCCATCGCTACATTTTTCCGGCGCGCTATCGCCTTGTGGCCTCAATTCACGCCGCTATCAAGAACGACCGCAGACTGACTACGACGGCATATGGTACGATGGGTGGTGCCACACACGCAGAACGCATACCTCTCCTCGGGAGGGATGTGCAACAACCACGCGCAGAGACGAGCGAGGTCTCGTCCTCTGTCAGTGAGAACAGTAGTGAGTTCCAGCGACTGACCTCCTCGATTCGTCGTTCCAGTTTGTACTTCTTTCATTCGTGGCGCCAGCAGCCCAAATGGAGTCAAGCATTGTCGGTTGCCTACCATGCTCTGCATCTCCTCATCATCGTGATGCTACTGGTCAGCCCGATGATGGTTCGTTCCATCACCTTCTCCCCAAGTGTCGTGGCACACAAGTTGCTCCCGCTCGTGCAAGATCCAACCAACCCCAAGGGTGGGGCCGACTCTGCCACGACCCTAACAACCACTGTTGGGATTGAGAACCTGTGGTCCATCCACGACGCGGCCTTCTTCCTGGAACGTGGCCATTCCGTCGTTCCGGTGCCCATTGACGCCAGCTTTCTTCCCCTGCGGCGGCGACGCGGAGGCTTCTCGGGCCGCACCTCGCGGAAGCCAACCAACGCTTCGCAGGACACCACCACCTCCGCCCCGACGCGAGCGCCACACACGTACATCACGCGCAGAACCGCGCTGAATCTGTCTGAGGATCGTGAGGCGGTGCCCTCCTCGTGGGCCCCGTCTCCCACCGCTGCTGCCGCTGCAGCCCTCAACGAGGGCCCCACATTGTCGGGCCGTCGTCAGGGACCACAGAGCTCGGTGGATTCATCGGACAGCATTGCCCACGTCATTGCTGCGCTCGAGGCCTCGGCGCTATACTCATCACCCGTGGCTCTCGGCGCGTACTACTATCTCTACCTGTTGGGTGGTGTGTTGCTGCTTCTTGCCACCACCCACGGCGCCGTCACGGGACACCTCTCTGTCCTGCGACTTGTCGTGTGCCTGGCGGAGGTGTTGTGGGGGTTCCACCACGCCGCCCACGCCTTCGTCATCTTCACGTGGCTCTTCCTCCTCTCGCACTGGCCGACGTGGAGTCGATGGGCATCCCACACCACCCCTCCCTCATCGTCATGGATGGCGAGAGAAGCAAAGTTCTGGGACCGCGGCACACCCTTCGTTGCCATTGAGCGATCCACCGGCGCAGCAACATGCCGCTGGTTCTACGGCACGGGCTCCTCCATGCGACAGGAGCCACTCGACGTGGATGTCTATCTGCGGCCCAGTGGAGCAGTAGTGGGTGCCATTAGTTGTGGCATGGCACTTGCCTTTGTCCTTGTGTGGGTGGCCTGTGTGGCCTGCGACGGGCTGCGGGTGGCGGAGTCGCTGCTCGGACTGCGCTCCTTGTGGGAGATGGAGGGGACGTTGCGCTGCCCCCTCTGTGGAGAGGCGGTCGCACTCCCACGGGCGTCGAAGAAAGCGGCCTCTTCGCCTCACCACTCGCACCGTGGGCGGTGGCGGAGGTGGCTTCGCTGGATCTTCTGCTCTGAGGATAGAAGGCGGCCGTTGGGCTCCTTGGAGAACCGCACAGCGTCCTTCCACCTCGCCACGCCTGCGGTGGGCCGACGACGTTCCTCTGCGTTGCGACACCGCTGTGCCAAGCTGACCCTCACGGCAGCAGAAATGGAGGAAGAGGCGGCGTCCTCCGAAGAGGTGGAGGACGATGCCAGCAGCAGCAGCTGCAGCAGCAGCACTGAGGTGGGCCCGCCCGTTCCCTTTGAGACTGACGCCATGGCAGGGGCGGCCGGCGACCTCCCATCCGCACCGTCGACGGTGGTGTCGGGAGAGGAGGATGAGGTGGAGGACAGCCGACGGAGCTCGTCCCCGAGACGTCGGTCGCTCAAGTGGGAGCACCGCAGCGATGGAGACCCGTCCGTGTTGGTGGAGGTTGGCTCAGAAGGAGCTGCAGCCCTCGTGCTGCCACCGTTGCTGGGACGTCGTGGTCGTCAGTCCAGCCAAAACTTTGCCGCCCCCGTCACCCCAGACTACGGCACCGCTCGCTCTCGTGGGCGGCCCACCGCTGCGACCGACGGCAACGCCGTCCACGCCTCGCCCACGGCACAGACCGCCCTGCCTCTGGAGAACCTCGCGGCGGCCGGGTCGCCCGCCACACGGGAAGCTCGTGCGGAGATGTACGACGCCGATGATGAGTTCCGCCCAGGCAACGTCTTCATGTCCGTGGACACCGCGAGCTGGGCCGCCATCATCACCTTTGGCTGGATCAACGCCCTCCTCCAGTTCGTTCGCATCCATCCTGGGGTCCTGAATAAGGTGGAGAACCTTCCCCCACTCCCAGCCGCTCTCGTCAGCCTGGAGCAGCTCTACCTCCCCTCATGGCAAATGTGGGTCCACCGCCGACGTTGGTACCCGCACCACATCAGCACCACCGCCGAGGGACATCGGCGGCCTACCGCAGAGGAGGCTCTGGAGGAGGCGTGGGAGGAGGGCCGTGAGCGGGGCTGCGCCGAGGACGGCGGTAGTGCGACGACCGACGACGATGATGAAGCCCGCACCACCGGGTACACCATTTTGCAGGAACGACGTCTGCCATCCAGCGCCAAAACCTTCTCCCCACGCCGACCCGCCACCTCCCTCCTCGACTCCATCATTGGTTGGGCCGCGTTGCCGTGGCGGATGACCGTCGTTCTGTGGATGAAGATGTGCCTCTACGGCAATGCGCTGTCCACCCTGCGCCAGCCTGCCCGGAGCTTCCTGCCCGACCAGTTCTTCTACCGCAGCTCATCAGAGGTGTGGGAAGCCCCGCTGTGTGCCGCCATGCGTATTCGATATGCCACGCGCGAGGGGGCCGTGTGTGCCGATCCGGATGTCTATGCGGCGCGCCTTCGACCACGTCGGGATGTCGCTCTCTTCTCACTGTTCCTCCACCACCGAAGTGGCAGGACCTTCATGTTTGGCGCACTGCTCGTCTTTCTACACGAGGTCCTTGCCATCGCCGTGGTGTTTCTGGTACACGCCTTGATGTGGCAGCAGCAGCAGCAGCAGCAGCCAACACTGAATGCGGACGACTCGTGGAGCACCAACCACCTTGTCGGCGGTTTGCTCGTCGTGACTGTGCTTGAGATCTTTTGTGGCCAGTGGTCGTGGGCCATTGTTGGCCGTGCCGCGATGGAGGTCCGTACCACACTCCAGGCCTTGGTCCTGGAGAAGGTGATGGTGCTCCCCGCTGCTCAGCAAACCTTCAGTGAGGCGGAGGTGATGGACCTCATCACGACGCAGTCCCTGCGATGTGCCCAGGCGGTCCTCTCCCTGCACCACTTTTGGCTCTATCCTCTTCGCATTGGTTGGGTGGCTGGGACTGTGGCCCTGCTCCTCGGCTGGATTCCTGCCCTGACCGCTGTGGTACTCTACGTGAGCCTGTGTGCCATCACCACCTTCCTCGGACACCGAGCTCGCCGCCACGCACAAGCAACTGCCGCCGCCGCCGCGCCGCGTCTGAGCATGCTTGATACGTGGTTGGCGACGATGCGGCAGATCAAGGCCATGACGATGGAGCCATTCCTCTCGCGGTGCATGTCGGCTCGACTAGAGACGGAGGGCAGGATGGAGGAGGCTCTCGCTGTGGTACAGGCCACCTGCACAGTCGCACTGGAGGGTGGCGTGCTGCTCCTGCCTGTGGCGGTGCTGGCCGCGGAGGCGCTTGCCCAGCCTGACACGACGCTCGGTCCTGATCGGCTGTGGCCCCTTGTGGTGGCCTTTGCCTTCCTCGCCGCCCCCTTGAAGGAGACCCCGACCCTGTTGGCGTCGGTTGGGATGGGCTACACCGCCTTGGCCTCGGTAGAATCCTTCCTGCGTCAGTCCCCGGATGAGTTTGTGGGCTCATGGACGGACATGGGGATGGAGGAGGCACAGTCCAGCCGTGGAACGGTGCAGTGCCCCGACGCCTGCTCCTTCAGTCGGCAGGACGACAACACACAGGACACCCCGCGGGCGGTGTTGTTGGATATATCCATGCACGTTTATCCAGGGGAGCATGCGGTGATTCAGGGCCCGGTGGGGTCGGGGAAGACCACCATGCTCCTCGCCATGCTTGGGGAGATGAACCGCTGCGTAGGACCCCTCTCCTCCATGGACGGGCCGCCATCCTCTCCGACCACCATTCCCACAGGACTGGTGTCGTCCCCGTCGGAGCGTGTGCGGCTGGCCAACGATCCGCGACGTCTTCCTGGCTCTCCAGGAATGAAGCCGAGGCCATGGGCCAGCCCGCCCCCACGTCTCCCCCCACCATCGGCACAGAGCGAGGACCACAACTCACCTCTTGCCACCTCCCGCGCGAGTAGCTCGGCCGCAACGGGTGGCTTCGTCGTCTTTGGTACCTGCGTCTACTGCGGTGAGGATCCATGGCTGCGACGTGGCAGCATCAAGGAGAACATCCTCGATGGTGGACGTGGGGCAACGACCAACCTCCGTTGGTATAACCGCGTGGTGCAGGCGTGTGGGCTGGACGAGGACTTCGCGGCCCTTCCCGCTGGCGCAGAGACCGTCCTGGGAGAGGACGGTGCGCCGCTCACGTTGGATCAGCAAGTCCGCGTTTCTCTGGCACGGGCGGTTTTTTCCAAGGCGGACATCTACCTACTGGATAATTTGTTGGCCTACGTGGAGGAAGGGCACCAATCGCACCTTGTCGCGGAGGTGCTGCATGGCTTGCTGCGGAAGAAGACCGTGATCCTTGCCACCAACGTTGGCCTTCGGGCCATTCAGCCCCACCGCGTCTTCACGCTGACGGGCGAGGGCCGACTACGGGAGGACACGATGCGCTACGATGAGGTTCGGCCGGCTGCTGCTGCTGCTGGATCATCATCGCCCACAACGGCGGGGAGGCCAACAACGGCCCAAGCTTCGTCGTCGATTCCATCGGCAGATGCTCGGAAGGGAAGTGGCAGACAGGCCACCACGACTACCGAGCTTCCAACCTTGTTCGCGGAGGAGTACGGTGAGGTGGTGGAGACGGCCACTTGCCCGCCCCTCCCACACACAACCACCACAACCAACACCACCGACTGCGCCAATGTGGTTGGCACAGCCGCCGCCGCTGCCGCCATGGATTCCGCCGCTGCCATGGCCGCCCCCTGCCTCACCTGCGTCCGGGCGGACATCGCTGGCACGATTGCCGCGAGACACCGCCACCGTCGCCAGGCAACGAACCTCCGCGGCCTGCTCTCCTTCATGGGCCGCAAGACCATCAGCTGGGCCCTTCTCTGCATCCTTCAGCAGCTGCTGTATCTCTTGGTGGAGGTGTGGTTCGCCTTCGCCATGGACCACAATCCTTCCGGGATCAACCTGTGGTGGTTGGCTGGGGTCGCAGCCGCGGTGGGGCTGTCCGGTGCCTTGATGGGATTTGGCCGTATTCTGTTTGGCGTACAGCTCGCCTACCGCCCAGTCCATCGTCTTCACGAAGCGGTCATGGCCCATCTCCTCTACCTGCCGGCCTCCTACGTGGATGGGGAGCAGGAGAGCCTCACTCGCCGCTTCCACTACGACATGGAGGCCGCCGAGTGGGGCCTGCCAGTGAGCGTGGAGGTCCTCCTTGGCTGTGGCTGCCAGATTTTCGTGGTGCTGCTCTTTGCCATGTCGATCCATCCAGCCATTGTGCTCCTCGTGGCCATTGCCCTGCGACTGAGCAAGTCCGTCGTGGATGAGGTCTACCCCCTCACGGCTTCTCTCCGTCGCATGGAGGGACGTGCCTCGGTGGAGGTGGTCTCTCTGGCACGCGAGGTCTACGCAGGGGCCATTGCCATTCGCTCTCTGTCGCTGCAGGACCGTCTCCGTGAGGAGTTCAGCCACGCGATGGACGAAGCCAACGCCGCCACGGTGCTCCTCGCAGCTGCCGACCGGTGGGCAGACCTCCGTCTTCGCTTGATCGCCACCACCGTTGTGGCTGTTTCGGCAGTGCTCAGCCTCGTTGCTCCCCACGGCCCTGTCGCGCTGACGCCCAACTTATTGCTGGTTGCCAGCCTCGCCCTCATGCGCCTGGGCCACGTTGGCTTCCACATGGCGCGGCATCGCGGCGTCCTTCGCGGGCAGTGGGCCGCTCTCCGTGGGGTGAAGGCCCTCCTCGTCATTCCGCGTGAGGCTGCTGAGCTCCAGGATGAGGGTCTACGCAGTGATTGGGACCCTCCCTTCACGACTCCCACACTGGAGATGGAGACGGTCAGCGCGGCCTACCACGCCTCCCTCCCCTTGGCCCTACGACGCGTGGACTTCGCCGTGAGACGCGGCGAGCGCGTTGCGATTGATGGCCGCTCGGGAAGTGGCCGCACCGCCCTGCTCCACCTCCTCCTCCGACTCATTGATGTGGTGTCGGCGGAGCGGCTCGTGGTGGGTGGTCGCACAATCACGTCGGTGCCGCTTCCTGTTCTACGGCACCGCGTCTTCTATGCCATTCCCCACATCCCCTTCGACGTCCTGACCGCAGACGAGGGCCTCACCTGGCGACGTTTGCTGAATGCACTTGCGCAGGATCCGTTCGCGACAGGGCCCTCCCTCACAACCACCACGGGCGGCGACCATTCCCCGCACCTTCCCGTGATGGAGCCCAACTGGTGGCACGCACTGGGGCTAGTCGGCATCGCAGACACCATCGCCGCTTTTGGCGGGTTGGACTCCGCTGTGTTTGTGAATGGCGAGCCACGACTGAACCCGGCCCAGCAACAACTCCTCATGATCGCGATTGCAACTCTCCACCCACCACTCTGTCTTCTCCTGGATGAGGCGACGGAAGGGGCGGACGCCGTCACCACGAAACTCCTGCGCGGCGCGCTGCAGCTGCCCATGCTACAACGCACAAGCCTACTTCTCATCTCTCGTCGCCACACGCAGGAGCTCCTCGCACTGTGCGAGCGTACAGTGGCGGTGCGGTCGGGTGAACTGTTGCTCTAGTAGCCCCCTCCCCCCTCCTCCTTCGCAAAGAAGTCGGTGGATGAATCCCTCATGAACGGAGGCTGCGGTTCGTTGTCTGTGTGGCCATCCATACAGTGCCATGTTCCCCCTCCTTGCCAAGACACAAACAACAGACACGAGTATGCAGCATCTGCCTTCTGCATGGTACTTCACTCTCTTCCAACACCTTGCCATCATCTCCATCATCTCTTCTACCACCAAGGTTGTGCAGAGACTCTCGTACACTACTGGGCATTTTCATGCGCCGGACGATTGCCAGCTGGGCAACACATCATGGCGGCTGTGCGTACTCCACTCGACGACGTCTGGTGAGTCCCGCCTCCGTCTTGCCACTGTGCTGCCGTGGAGGCACCGAAGGACCCCGATGGACCTCCGTGCGATGGTGCAGCACAACGGCGGCTTCCTCTTCTGCGCCTATCCGCCGCCATCCCTCGAAGGGCGGCCGTGGCAGACGTCAGCGGCCGGCGCCGTCCAGCCCTCGACCTCCACGTCGCGGAGAGGCCGCCTCCACACGATCCGCAGAAGACAGCACATCATCCTCACCACCACGCACCACTGCAGCCGCCACGGAGGAGGAAGGCGGCTGGGCCTATGAGTCCGTCGATCCCGACACCGGCATGGCCCCGCTGGAGACGCTCTACGCCTCCCACCACGCCCGCATTCAACGTGTGCTGGAGCAGCCACTTCCCCGACTGCCACAGGATGGATCGGTATCTCCCGACTTGATGGTGGGCTTTGCTCACTACTCCTACACACTGCGGGATGAGTACCGTGCCGTCGTTGCCCGTGAGCTGCAGGTTCCTGTTCAGGCGGTGCGACTGTCCGTCGCGTGGAGCGGCCGATTCGACGTCTCACGCTTCCACGCCTCGCAAAAGGTGTGTGGGGTGGTCCTGCGGCGTTCCCTCCTCACCGACACTGCTGCTTCCACGGCGGCCAAGGGCGGTGATGGAGGGAAGAAGGCAGGCACGAAGGAGGAAGAGGCGGAGCAGCTGCCCTTGCCGGAGGCGGTGCAGCAGCGCATGACCGCCTTCATCCAGCGCGTGAATGCGAAGCAGTCGGAGCAGCTTCTGCGCTGCCAAATGGTGCAGGCCTCAGAAGCCACCCCGGAGGTTGAGTTTGCCTTAACCAAGGTGGAGCATCGCCGCCTCAGCCGTCTGCAGCAGTGGCTCGCCGCGCACTTGTGGCGACAGCACACCGCCGTCTTCGTCTGCGGCCCACAACAGCAAGTGGATGGGTCAATGGCAGCACCGCCGCCAGCAGCGTTGGTGGAGTCCTGGACGGAGGCCTCCATCCAGCAGCGGACGATGGTGGAGACGCAGTGGCTGAAGCTGTTTCACTCGCGGCGGGTTGTTCCCGCGGTGTGGATCCTGCCCGACTTGGCGTGGCGCATGGCGGTGGAGATGGAGGCTGCCGTCGCCTCCGCACCCGTGCCAACCTCCACGGAAGACGATGATGATGCAGGTGCGGATGTTGGGCCAACCGAGACCCCCATACCAGGGGAGCTTCTTCAGCCCTATCAGGTCTTCCTGACGTGGGCACGTGAGAGAGCCGCTGCGTCCCCCGACGTGGAGGGTCCACCACCCACATCCTCCCCACCAGCAGCCAACTGCTTCTCCTCTGCCGAGGCCTTTGCTCAGCTGACGGAGGAACAACAAGTCGCCGCGTGCAAGTGGTTGGCCGTTGTGCAAACCGCAGTGGGCTACCACGTGAGTGGTGCCTACGACCCTGTCTCTGGCTTCCCAGCCTTGTTCGTGCACGGGGCCCACGCTGGCTCCACACCACAGCTCCGCTACCTGAAGCAGAATGGACACGCACTTGACGCACTTCTTCTTCACCCGCACGACCTCACTTTTAAGCGAACCTTTGCCAGCCGCCTCCGCAACGGACATCGACGTCTGCGCATGCATGAGGAGATTGCCGGAGGGTCGTCGGCCGACACATCATAAACAAGGGCATGACGGAAGGGGGTTAGGATGGAGGTACGACACCGGTTGTGCTGCCAACCTACGCTTCCACACAATATAAAAGCTGTCAGTGTTTTGTATGGACTCCCATCGTACGGGTTCTACTTCATGAGCAAACTTCAACAACAACAACAACAAACTTCTTCTTCTTCTTATTTTCTTTTCAATCATGTTGTTGCTGTTAGCACAGTTGTATAGCACTACTTCGTCTTGTTGCAAAGCACCTAAGCGCTTTGGTCCGAACACCTTTTTGGCCCATCGGCGACACGATGGACACCTCAATCACCAACCGCATCATGAACGCCTCCGCGGGTGCGGACATCGTCAATGGGGTGATGGAGCAGAAGGATGAGGCCTACACACAGCGGGTCACTGCCAAGGCCCGTGCCCGTGTTGCTCAAGCCCTGCTGATTGAGTGCGATGTGCCACCACCCGTACAGGACACGGAGCAGATTAGCCTCGACCGACATCTTAGCACACGCTACGTGCCCAACAAGATTCCGTGCCGGTCGCTCTCCTTTGGCGAGCTACTGACCTCCAAGGATGTGGAGGACCTCTCGCAGATTTTCCAGCACTACGACGTCTTCTCCTCCGTCGTCGCTCCAGGGAAGTCCTCCCTCAACGATGGCTTGCTGGCCACGGTCATGGGCCGGGCAGCGGCGGACTCCCTCCCATCACTCAATGGCGGCGCCTCAATTCCGGCCCCAGCAGCCACGCTCGGCTCCCCAACAACGGTGGAGAGTCCCGTCGTGGGCTCCCCTTCTCCATCTGCCCCGACCATCCCCGACAAGCCACACTACCAGTCTGCCCTGGCGGTGGAGGGGAAGCTCTTCCGGGATGAGAACGACTTTGCCCTGTCGCGGGAGTGGCTGGTCGAGATCTTGCTGGGCATCATCT
Source organism: Jaenimonas drosophilae (assembly GCA_030849065.1). Lineage (NCBI taxonomy): Eukaryota > Euglenozoa > Kinetoplastea > Trypanosomatida > Trypanosomatidae > Jaenimonas > Jaenimonas drosophilae. The sequence continues at coordinate 44,439 of JASAON010001621.1, forward strand.
CCAGCCGTCTAGACACCAACACCATCCTCTCACTTGGTGGCCAGAGCATTGAGGCGCTCCTGTGTCCTGGTACGACGAGTAGCCACTCCCACAACGCCGGGGACATTCCCGATGACCAGTCCTCCGCACGAAGTTCAAATGCCAGTGCTTGGGGAGGCCATCACCAGACAGGCTTCGACAACGCCCTCTTCCGCGCACGAAAGCGGGCCATGAAGCTGACGGTACTCCGCCAGCTGCGGACGGAGCTCCTCGATTGGCTGCGGCCCATGGAGCAGACCTGCGACATTCACCAGAACCCCATCATTTGGGAGCAGTGCGAGGAGCAACACAAGATACTCCACTGGTTCCACGCCTGCATGCTCGACCTGGAGTCGGACCAGCAGACCCGACCCGTCAATCCCCACACCAACCAGAGCTTGGCCAACCTCCTCTCCGGGGATGAGGACCGAAGCACCGAGGCAAGTACCGCCCCGGGCAGCCGACGCACCGTGGGGGCAGGGGCCAACAGCTTCCGCCACAACAGCTCCATTGGCCTTGACGCTGGAAGGGAGACCCCCTTTGGTGGGTTCGTGCCGGGGACGGAGCTCACCTCGGTGCCCTCGCCGGCCGTGGCCGTCGCATCGACGTCCCCTGGAGAAATGGTGGTGGTCCCGCAAGATGATAGTCTGGCGGTGCAGCTCGTCTTCTTTGGCGAGCGTGCCGATGGCACGGCGGTGCCAACGTGGCGAGAGGTGATTCGGAATCCATCTGAGTGGATTCGGCGTCTTCAGGTTGCGCAGCAGCTCACCGATTGTCCCACCTCGCCAACCCAAGCCTTTGCGCGCGGGCGTCGTGGACGTCAGGACCCTTTTCACGTGGTGTGCTGGAGCGATTTAACGAACAACCTCCTCATTGAAGGTGAGGGGAGTGGTGGAGGCTCGGGCATTGACAAGACCTACGTCCGCGTGGCCACCATGAAGCTGGAGGAGGAGGATGGCGATCGGCGGCGGAACAGCAATCGAATCATGGCACCCGAGAGGGAGGACCCCGCCGCAGCGGATGATGATGAGGAGGTGGATGTGAAGAACATGACGGGCAGCGCACGTCGCCGAGCTCTGCGTAGCCCGCAGGACATCCTCCACGACAAGAAGAACACCAACCTCTCCGACATGGACCTCTTTGCGGAGGAGCTCAAGGGCCTGCACACGCAGTCGGCTGACCACGTCCTCCTCTCCATGACCCATCGGCTCATCATCACGGCCAGCAAGGATGGTGTGGTGAAGCTGTGGGAGGCACGCTGTGGTCAGTTCGTCTGCAATCTCCTCAATATTGGCAATTCCTGGGTACTGGGCATGTACCTCTTGCATGGGGATCAGTACCTCCTCATTGCCACGAGCAATGCCGAGCTCACGATTGTGGAGTTCCCCAAAGGGACCATCTTGCAGAAGTTCCGCGGCTGCGTCTCACTCCTCACGGCGCTCCGCTCCGTCCACCAACAGGAGACCTACAGCATCCAAAAATATGGCCTCAAGCCGGGCGAGTGTGGTCCCCACTACACCAGCTACAAGGACGGTATGCCGGCAGAGGTCTTCCATACCTTGCGGCGTGAAGCACGGCTGACGCACTACGAGACAGCCTACCCCGCCAAGCCAATGGAGGGCTTTGTGTTGCCCACCACCTTCGCCTTTGACCACCAGCTCGGCTTCTGCTTCTTTGGCTCAGCGGATGGGGCGATTGGCTGCTTCAACATCTCGCACGAGGTGAAGTGGAGCACCATCCTCTCTGGCTCCAACACGAAGCCCATGGCCATGAATAGCGCCCAGCAGGCCCACCCTGCCGGGGTACGGGTGACGGGCATCTTCTTCTCCCACATGGGCCACTGCGTCATATCCAGCGGGCAGGATGGAACCCTGAGTCGTACCCCGCTTCTGCGCGACGTCCACACGGGGCAGCTCTCCTTGGGTGCGCCGGGCACCGTGGTGTTGCCAAGCCGGCCCATTCGGCTCATGGTCTTCTGCCCAGATGCCAAGCTCTTCGCCACGGCCCACAGTGACCGCCGTGTGCTGCTGTGGTCTGTGGGCCGCAGCACGACGGAGCTCGTGCATCAGTTCCCCCAGGAGACGCAGGACATCATCAGCATCGCCTTTATTCACTCGGAGCAGCGCATTGCCCTCCTCTCCGCGGACCGCAGCATTCGCATCTACGACTACCGTGGGTACCGCCCCAGCAGCATCATCCTCCCTTCCAGGCAGACGGGCAATCGTGTGGAGGACCTTGCCTCGGTGACCCTCACCTTGAGCATGGACGACGACGATGGCTGCTTGGCCTTCTGCCCCACTGGGGAGCGTCTTGTCTGTGCGCTGAGGAGCCCGATCATGTACGAGCCGGTAAAGCCCGTGGATGAGGATGAGGCGAAGCTCTCCAAGGAGGCCGCCCACCACATCGTCCCGCTCTCCGTGGAGGACCTGCTGAGTGAGTCGTCGAGTGAGAGCTCAGAGGAGGAGGAGGAATCCTCCATCTCCACAACGTCCTCCATCTTGGCCGACTTCAGCGCGGCAGAGGCGGGAAGTGCCAGCGGGCCCATCCCCACAAAGGAGGAGGTGAAGGCCCGACGACGGCAAGAGCGGCAGCAGATGCGTGCGGAGCAGAAGCAGCGGGACAAACTCAGCCGTGCCTCTCGTCGTCTTGCTGCATTACGGCAGAAGCCCCACACCACCCACACCAAGGGAGTGGTCCAGCTCGTGGTGAACCGCACCAAGATGGAGCTCTACACCTTCAGTGCTGACAAGTGGAAGGTGTGGGACCTCCAAAGTGGAGACTTGCGGAAGGAGGTGGACCTCCCACACCGGGTGAGTCAGGCACTGCCCATGTTCCATCGAACGATGATCGCGACCTGTGGGTGGACGACGGACCTCGGCACCCGACTCATTGCTGGCGCGCGGAATGGGGTGGCCGTCACCCTTGACCCAGAGACCTACGCCGTCGTCCACGCCGAGGATGTGCTGCACGAGACGCGGAACAAGATGGATATGCTCGACATGGATGTCTCGGTGGTTCTCCACCATGGCCAGCGAACCTTCCTGTGTGGAGGACGCACATGCGTCGCCCGCCGCTACGCCCCAGGGGCGGTACACCCCAATGGTGCAGAGGACCACACCGAGATCATTGTGCGACTGCCTACCCACGTCACCACCATCACCGCCTGCTGCGTCATTCGCGACACCCACGTCTGTCTAGGTACCGCCGACACGAAGCTCTACTTCTTCCGCCTCATTGATGGCAGCCTGCCCTATGCGGAGGAGGTGCTCCGGGACCCCGATGGCGATCCAGAGATTGGCGCCGTTGTGGGTCTCTTCTTCCTGAACGACCACAACCAGAACCTCATCGTTGTCATTCTCGATACCGGTGTCCTCCACGTGTACTCCTACCTCAAGAATATCACCCTCGCCCGTCTTCGGCTGCTCCGTCCACATGAGTGCGTCCTCCGCCGTGCCATCCACATTCGCGGCAACAACACCATCGTCTGTGGTGACTCCCACGGCCGCGTTCGGGTACTGAACGTCTCCACCTTCACGAGCGAGCAAACCGACTTCAAGAAGGCCCTGACGATGCCCTACTTCTTCCAGGGGGCCACCCACGAGATCGTGTCGCTGGAGTATGTGGACTTCCCGACCTTGGCGAGCACCGCACGGGTCTTCAGCCCAGAGAGCTGTGCGAGCACCCACAGCGTTGCCTCACCAAACGCCGCCGCGGGCAGCAGCGTGGAGGATGGCTCAGCAGGGTCCCCCCTGACGAGCTACCGCTCCCGCCACCCCACAACCTTGGGTAATGGCCTGTGCCGGTACCTCGTCGTGGGCTCCCTCGACGGCAACGTGCGGCTCTTCTACCTCGACATCAACAGTGGCCCATCCTTGAATGGCACCATCGCGGTGGCGATGGCGAGCAGCTCCACCTTCGCGGGTGGTGCCTACGGTCCCGGGGCGTCCATCACGACCCCATGCATCCACCGCCCGGGTTCTGATGGCAGCTTCTCCGACATGGGTCCCGTGACAGCCTTTGGCCCACCTCCGCTCACCAACTCCTCCTTCAATCATGGACGCGTGAGCACCCCGGGTGGCAACGCCACCGCCACCGTTGTGGGGTTGTTTGGGGTAGATCGATGGGTTCTTGCTGATCGCAGCACCTACACCGAGGCCACCCCCGCTTTCCCCGCCAACGCCGCGAAGCAGAACGAGCTCTTCCTTGATAACCTCCTCCACCAGGCCAAGAAATCCATCCACGCGACAACGAATGGCTTCGCCGACACCTTTGGCGTTAAGTCCAGCACCACCAACAACACACAGAGTCGCGCCCGGAACGCCATCAACGCCATGATCGATGATGGGGAGACCCACTCGGTGGCGCAGAGCTCCAACGTGAATGGCCCAGCCCACTATGGCGACGGCGGCATCTCAAACTCCGTCTCACGGAAGCACACCGTCGCCGCCTCAGCCGAGAGCCCCATGATTGCCGCGGTCGCCCCCAATGCGGCCAAGGGCGAGGACGGCCTCGCACGTGCCGGAGACACCCTCCTCAGCTGCCCATTCAGCCCTCTCCATGGGGGCACGAACAACTCCCTCCCTTCCCCACTCTCGATGCCCCCGCACAGCATCGAAGGCCTCATTCCCTTCGAGACGGTGCCAAAGCAGCTCACCTCCATCAACATTGATCATGACAACACCTTCGTCAGCACCTTCCAAGGGACCATCACCTCCGCGGGGGAGAGCCGTGGCACGCAGGGGGCCTTCACCAACAGTCTCGGCCCCCAACGTCAGCGGAAGGAGTCCAAGTTCCGCCGCAACACACTCCTCCGGCTCTATCCCGTCTCCTGGCTGAAGAAGATTGGCGTGCTCCACGCCCTCAGCCCGGTGCCCGAGTGGCGGGACACGGGGAGCCCCGTGGTGCTCGAAGGGGATGTGGCCTTTGGCAAGGGCATCCACGACCTCCTCCTCCCCATTGCGGATGACGACGACGACGATGATGGGCCAACTCAACCAGCGGAGCCAACGTTGCCAAGCGATTCGCTCATGGACGGTGAGATGGATGATCTTGGGTACGCCAAACATGGCAGAGATACCGACAGCCACGCCACACGGGAGGAGGGCCATGGCACCACGGTCTTCCTGACGGGTGTGGCGGCTCACTCCTCCTACACGGCGATGCCATCACTCGATCGCGATGATGCGTGCGTGCCCATCATCCCACACTCCACCACGGTGAGCCCAATCCATGAGGGCACGACCCGAGCGCAATCCAGCTCCGGATCAGAGCTACCACGCCGCTCACTCCTCTCCAACGACACGCGGACCCACGCGGGCTTTGCCCAAGCCCGCGGTTTTGCGAGCGACGCGACGGACAAGAGACCCCCATCGGAGGATAGCAAGGAAGGTGGTGGTGGTGGTGGGCCCAGCTTCCCTCGACGACGCGATCGCCCGTCGAGGTGCACCCTCGCCCGCCAATCGCCACCTCAGGATAGCGGTGCCGGCTCCACCCATGCCCGACGCGTCACGGCGAGCTCCGTCGTGCGATCGATACGAGAGGAGGATGGCATCACCCCTCCCCTTAACTACGCCGACTTGAGGGAGGAGCGGCCGCCTACTCGGCCACCGGCGGGGACACGTGGGGCTGTGTCAATGGAGGGGGTGCCCAATCCGGCCACGTTGCGTTCCACCAGCGAGACCTCGCGGGAGGTGCTCGAGGAGCGGAGGGACCAGCTCATGTTGGCCCACCTCGCGTCCCAGCTCGACCGGGTCCAGCCTGCCGGCTATGAGGAGGGCTCCTTCATGAAGCGCATTCGTGGCGTCTGGCTGCGACGCTCTGGGGACGCCGCGGTGGAGGCCGCCACGCGTGCCGCCGCTCTCTCCAACGCCAGCACCCCTGCTCCCGCCCCGCCCAGCTCCAACGGCAGTGGCGCCGGTGGGAACTTCTCCCCTGGCGGTCGTGGTGCGATCATGTCGGCCCCGGACGCTAGCCTCCCCGCCCTCCTCGCTGAGCGGCAGCACGACGGGCGCGATCGTGGCATCGGTCTCGACCTCCACCTCCTCAACCTCCCCACTGAGACGCCCAGCACCAAGTCGGCTGCTTCGGGAAGCGGCCTCGTCCTCTCCGCGCAGGAGCGCCTTCTCGCACAGCTCCGGGCGATGCGCGTGGGCCGGCAGAAGGAGGCCGCCGAGCGCCACCACTTGGAGGAGCGCAATCCCAATCCACGGAACCAACGCTTCTGGCTGCCTCAGATCTCAGCGCGTCAGGCGATTCAGCCCATCCGCATCGTCCTCCCCACGACACTCCGCGAGGACGAAACCGCCAAGGCACAATTGCGTCAGCTGCAGTTGGTGTGCAACGGGCCCAACCCCACCTTTGGCGCCAACGATGGGGGAAAGACAGAACAAGGTGGACGCCGTGGCCGGTCCTAACATCAAAGGACGGCTGGCTAGAGCCACGGCCAACAACAACGCCATCCTCATCGCTGCTACCCTTCCCTCCCTCCCTCCCTTCCCTCCAATCGGCCGACTTCCCCACTCTCCCCCTCCCCCCATCGCAGCCCCTCACTGTCGTGATGGATGCTGGCGCATGTGCGTGGAGGCTTGTCTCTCTGTTGGCACTCCTGCCTCCCCTCCTCAGCCCATCCACCACTGATGTGTGTGGCCTTGGCTCATGTATACTACCACTGCCCCAACTTAGATTCCGCCCCAACTAACTTCATGTCTTGCCCATCTCCACAGTACCATCGTCACCCCTTCCTACACTCCCCACTGTACCACAAGATGCGTGTGCAGATGTGTTTGTGCGGGGTGTCCTGTGGAGATTGACGAAGAATGAGGTTGGGATGGCACGAGTTCGTGGGTATCTCGTTGATGGGCGGGCAGTAGATTCTGCCCACGCTCCCACACAACTACAACAACAACAACAACAACAACCAATCGTCCCCTGCTGCTGCACTTCGCTCCATGATGTGGTTTGCGGATCATCTCCGATTGCTTCAGAGACGACCTACCTTGATCATTGACTGCTCTTCTTCATCACTGTTTCTTCATCGATGAATGGCACAGCGCCATTCACACAAGGACTTTGGAACAGAGGAATGGCCTACTTGCTGCCAGCAGCGGAGCGCCGGGGTCCGTCGTCGGCTGGCCGGTCGACGGTTCCCGTCCCCCCACGTGGACTGTGGCAAACCGTCTCTGACGCCGTTCATGGAAGCGGTGGCGCCCCCACGACCAACAACATGCCAGCTGTGGCACACGTTGTGCCAGGAGGAGCCTCTCCAACGGTCGTGGGCACCCGCTCCACCACCGACATGGATGCAGAGCTCTACAACTACGCCATGGACTTTACCGATATTGAGCAGGTTCTTCGTCAGAACCCAGACCCTAGTGCGGCACGCGCTGGTGCTGGTGTTGGTGTTGGTGTTGGTGCTGCTGGGCTCTCCTTCAAGCGTATTGCGTCGGACCAGTCGAGTGGCATCACCCTCTACAGTGCTCCCGTGGAGAAGTGTGCGATTCATCTCATGCGTGGCCGAGCCATCATACCATGCTCCGCCATTCAGCTCCTCCGCTACATGGACAACTCAGTACGCCCGCAGTGGGACAAGTACATTCGTGAGAGCCGAATGCTGCGTGAGCTCCATCCACCACAGGACCACCGCTCCTCTGGAAGCAACACAGCCTCAGCATCGGCCACCGCGACCCCAGCACCCCCACGTCCAAGACTGGCCACCTCGCTCTCCGCCCTCCTTGGGGGCGGGGGCTCGGCCCCTACACCTTTGCCAACCTCCACAACCACCCCAGCTCGGGAGACCTTTGCTCATCTCCCTGGACAACGTCGTGTTGCGCTGCACTACCTCGCCTCAACTTCTCCCGTTCCTTTTGTGATGCACCGCGACTTCGAGTTGGTCGTGTCGGAGGAGATTCGCCCAAACGGGATGGCCTTCCTCAAGTCCTTCTCCCCACCACTGGGTTACGTCGTCCCGATGGACCCCAGCCAATCACGCTACGTGCGTGGGGTGCTGCTCTTTTCCGGCATCGTGGCGCGGCCCTTTGTTCCGGCCACGGCAGAGGACCTCCCGCCCTCGCTGCGCACTCGCTTTGGCATGGCGGGGGCCGACTTCTGCGCGCTGGACTACTGCGGGCTGATTGATCCCATGGGGATGATCCCATCGGCCTTGGTGAATATGTGCATCTCTGCCCAGGTGGCCTCCATGAAGGCACTGCAGAGCTACATTGTGCAGCACCCAATGCCGGCGATGGCGACGGTGCCACCACGCACGGAGAGTCGGGCTGGAGCTGGGGCTGGGGCTGCTGCTTGTGTTCCTGGCAAAGGGCCGAATGAGGTACAGGCCGTGTTGCGTGATGTACTGTCGGAGGAAGGTGGCAGAGGCAACACTCGACGGAAGAATCCGTCCCCCGCACAGCCGTCCCAGTCCAGGACCTCCACCGACACAACAACCACTGCCGCTCCTCCCCCTGCGAAGGAGGCGGGGAAGAAGAAGGCGCCGCCGCCACTGTGGCAGCGGTGGCTCCCATCGCACCTCTAGGCTCAGTGTGTGTGTGTCGGGGGGGGGTGTCCAGATCCGTCGGTAGATGATCTTTACCCTGACTCGGGAAGTTGGTTGGGCTTCATGTGCACCAACCAGTTACATCGCACAGTTACACACGCGTACACCTTACGCACACATGTACACACACCAACACAATCTCGGTATGAGGTTATTCTGCTGCTCAAAAAGATCTCCTCTCTTGTTCTTCCCCTTTTTTCCTCAAAGGGCTGCACACACACGTCGTTGCCCACACGAGTAGCGGTAGCTCATTTCTTCTACACACACACACACATCTGTAGTGCGATGCTCACCACCTTCGCTTGGGTCCCCAAAGGGGGGATGAAGAGCACCCCCATCTTCTCCACCGACACCGTGGATCAGGCTCGGGCAAAGCTGCGCCGGCAGAACCCCGACGCGATGGCCGATGAAGAGGTGAATCAGCACCTCAACGGGCCCTCACGCCTCGGCAGCCTCCCCGCCAATGAAGATGGCACCGTGGACGACACCGACGACGCCCTCCGCGACATCGCCGGTGGTGGTGCGGGTGCCATTTTGGAGCAGGTGGAGTCAGAGGATGAGGATGAGGTGGCCGATACCAACTTCAAGGAGACGGACCTCGTCTTTGCCGTGGCCGCCGCCGACTCACAGTCACCCCGGCTGGAGGTGTACACCTACGACGAGCCCGAAGACAACCTCTTCGTCCACCACGACACGGAGCTCGCCGCCTTCCCGCTGTGCAGCTCGTGGCTCACGGACGGCACCGTGTCGATGCTCGCGGTGGGCACGATGCTCCCCTTCATTGAGATTTGGGCCCTGGACGTCATTGACTCCGTCGAGCCTGCCCTGGTTCTTGGCGGGTGTGCCTCCCTCGAGCACAACTACCACAAGAAGACGCTGAAGCAGCACCTGAAGCCCGACTCCCACACCGAGGCGGTCCTGAGCGTGCGGTGGAACACCGTGGCGCAGAACATCCTCGCCTCGGGCAGCGCCGACCACACCATCAAGCTGTGGGACCTCCACGACCAGGGCAAGTGCCTGGGCACCTATCGTGAGGCGGAGAAGGTACAATCGCTCCACTGGCATGAGTCGGAGGCCAACCTCCTCCTCTCCGGCGGCTTTGACTCGATGCTGATGATGCGCGACTGCCGCAACCCACAGGAGGCGGCGATGCGCTGCCCGACCGGGGATGTCGTGGAGCATGTGGAGTTCGTCCCGGGCAGCACGCTCGTGATGGCCTCCACCTCCAACGGTAGCTGGATGGCCTTTGACCGCCGACAGGCACAAGGGGCCCCACTGTGGACGCTGCAGCCCCACTCGGCTGACACGACCTTTCACTGCAGCCGCCACGTGGCGGGTCTCTACGCCACGGGTGGCAAGGATGGCATGATCACCATGTGGGATGGCCGCCAGGCTGGGGCCGCCCCGACCGCCATCGTCTCGCGCGACTACGGCACCGGCTCGGTCCTGGCGCTGGAGTTCCACCCCAACTCCGCCCACATTCTTGGCGCCTGCGGGTCCAAGGGGGAGCCCCTCGTGTACACGACCACCGGCGACCTGCAGCCCGTCTTTGGACGGTAAATGGGGACATGAGGTGAGGTGAGGTGAGGTGGTGTACGTTGTTGGTGCCATCATGAGTGGTATACATGCATGTGTTGTACAATCCACACGCATGAATCGAATAATCGTCGTTAAGAAAGACGCATAACCAACCCTCCTCTTCTTCCTTCTCACACCCCTCTCCACAACAATCTTGTGTGTAGGGGGCACATGCCACGTCAGGATGCACGTGTGTGTGTGTGGCCATGACATTGCGACTTCAAAATCACTTACTTCCTCGTCCTCTTCTCCTTCTTCACTGTACCTCACTTAGGAACACCTTCTCTGTTCTCGTCCAGCTACACAACCCACACTTTTACTTCTCCCCACATACATCAACATGAAGATCTTCAAGGATGTCCTGACCGGCGCCGAGGTGGTGTGCGACAACGACCGTCCGTTCGACGTTGAGGGCGACATCGTGTACGTCATTCGCGGCCGCTACATCGATGTTGGTGGTGAGGACTACGGTATCTCTGCCAACGTAGATGAGAACGCCGATGAGGGTGCCACTGGTGAGGTTGCCGATGGCAAGGAGCGCGTCGTGGATATGGTGTACAACAACCGTTACACCGAGACCAGCTACGACAAGGCCACCTACATGGCGCACATCAAGAACTACATGAAGGCCCTTCTTGAGAAGATTGAGGATGACGAGGCCAAGAAGGCCTTCCAGACCAACGCCGCCACCTTCGTGAAGAAGGTGCTGAAGGAGGTGGATGAGTACCAGTTCTTCATTCCTGAGGGCAATGAGGAGGACCCCGATAGCGGCATGATCGTGCTGTGCCGCTGGGATGAGGAGACCCCTGTCTTCTACATGTGGAAGGACGGCCTCCGCGGTGAGCGTGTTTAGGCAGTATATATGTGTGTGTGCGCGTACACATCGTCGGACCAATTTTTGGTTTGATTTTCTGGTTTTTTTTTTCGTCCGACGATAATTGGATGATTCTAAATGACATGAACGTGATAATGGACCGAGTGCCCTTCCTGAGTGTGTGTTGTGCTGCGCAATGTGCCTCTGCTGCCCCCCCCTCTCATCCTTCCCTACAACCCTCCCTCCCCCATCAATCGCTGGGGAGCGGGAAGTGGGTGTGGGTGGAGAGGCAATGAGCCGTGATTGGCATCTCGACGAGTCCCTCTCCCTCCTTCATCGCGACGGCCACTTCATGTGGCTCGCTTCACTGGTGTAGCTACCGCGCTGCCACGATATATTCCTACCACAACACTTCAAGAGACGCACGTGCACCTACTCCCTCTCTTCCTCTTCCTCTTCTCCTTCTTCACTGTACTTCACTTAGGAACACCTTCTCTGTTCTCGTCCAGCTACACAACCCACACTTTTACTTCTCCCCACATACATCAACATGAAGATCTTCAAGGATGTCCTGACCGGCGCCGAGGTGGTGTGCGACAACGACCGTCCGTTCGACGTTGAGGGCGACATCGTGTACGTCATTCGCGGCCGCTACATCGATGTTGGTGGTGAGGACTACGGTATCTCTGCCAACGTAGATGAGAACGCCGATGAGGGTGCCACTGGTGAGGTTGCCGATGGCAAGGAGCGCGTCGTGGATATGGTGTACAACAACCGTTACACCGAGACCAGCTACGACAAGGCCACCTACATGGCGCACATCAAGAACTACATGAAGGCCCTTCTTGAGAAGATTGAGGATGACGAGGCCAAGAAGGCCTTCCAGACCAACGCCGCCACCTTCGTGAAGAAGGTGCTGAAGGAGGTGGATGAGTACCAGTTCTTCATTCCTGAGGGCAATGAGGAGGACCCCGATAGCGGCATGATCGTGCTGTGCCGCTGGGATGAGGAGACCCCTGTCTTCTACATGTGGAAGGACGGCCTCCGCGGTGAGCGTGTTTAGGCAGTATATATGTGTGTATGCACGTACAGCTGCTCTCCCTCTCTCCCTTCCATAACTCGCCAGAAGTGGCATTCTTTTTTTCATTTATTTTGTTTCTGTTGTGTGGAGCTCGACCAGTACGTTGGCTTCCAGTTTCTGCCGCTCGCTGAAGAAGACAAAGGCGTGGGTGTTGTTACATGGACTTGGAGGAGAAGGGGGCAGCGTGAGCGCCCCCCCTCTCTCTTCCTCTTGTTCCGTTCACCTTCGTCCTTCTACGCCGCAGCAACGTACTGTGCCATGCTCCTCACTCCATAAGAAGAGACTAAAGCACCAGAGTGTTGGTGGCTGCTCTACGCTTGGCGATGGCCGCGCGTGCAGCGGCTGGACCGCCCTCTAAAGCCCCCCTCCTTCCTGCCATCTACAAACAGAAGATGGTTCTGCACACATCCTGCTCTTCATCTACTCAACCCACTCCATTTGCGAACCATTCTTCTCTCTCTTTTTTTTTTGCCATATTGATGTTGCTGCCTTCTTAGCGTCCAGGTTGCGTAGCTGTGGTGGCACCTACGGGGAGGAATGTGGTGTAGGTGTAGGATTCACTCCAGCGACACACCTTACGATACTTCTCTCAGAGGTCCTCCTCCCTCGTGTGCTCCCCAACTAGCACACCAGTACACAAGAGACACAAGAACCTTCACACAACCTTAGAATACACTTCATCATGACTTCACAACCCATCAACACCTCGATGCGGCATCTCACGTGGGAACACGAAGAGGTTTGCACCTCGTTACTCAACACGTCGAGCTCTCACGGACACGTGGCCGCCGCTCTGCTACACCAACAGGAGTGCCTGACAGGTTTGGAGCAACGCTCTGCCGTGGGTGAGCTTGCTGATGCCTTGGCCAAGTACCCACTACCTGTGCTTCACCCCTGCTCCGCCAACATCCTCCATGGGGGAGGCCCACGCACCGAAGAGGCGCTGCGACGTGCTCTCAAGACGGCTCATTCGCCAACCACAACGATGGAGACGACGGAGGCGGCCTTCTCACCATCATCCTCTCCATTTCGCTTCTGCGCATCGGCATCCTTTCATCAACACTTACGTGCGTGTGCAGCATCTTCGGGCCTTAACCAACGGAGGCTGAGGATGGAGGGACTATGCCACACGGAGCGAGGCTCGCGGTCGCGCGGACGCAGCAAACGAAGCCGCTCCACCACCACCACCACCACCATGACGGCGGGCCGCATGGCTGATGGAGAGCGATGGCCTCCTCTGGTGGACCCACTTCCGTCAGGTACTTCATTGGCCAGCTCCGCCACCACGACCTCCAACAACGCCGTCCCAGGCTCTCTTGCCGCCCGCGTCGATGAGAGCCTCACCCTCCTGGAGGAGCTGCTGCAAGGTACCAGCCATGAGAGAGGCGCACAAGACCAACCCATCAGTATCATCTCTGCAAGACGTGATGCCCCTCCACAGCCGTGCCCATCACCGTCCTCTGCCGCGGGAGGGCGCTTGGCCTCACCGCCACGAACGGTCTTCTTATTTGGTCAGTCCCCACCACCTCCTTCTTCTTCGCAGGCCGCCACCTCACCGCCACGGATGCCATCGCCCACACCTCCTCCTCCTCCTCTTCCTCTTCCTCCACGGCTGCTGGACTCCCCCGATGACTACTTGGAGGAGCTCCGTCGCTCCGCCAAGGCATCGTCGCGGGCCGCTTCTTCTGTACCGCCTGAGCCAAGCAGCACTCGGTGGCAGCTGCTCGTGGATCATCGTGAACGTACGGCGGGCACCCATCAAGGCATGACCTCCCTCCTGGAAGCCAAGGGTGTACCTTACGCATCTTGCACGCTTCCCTGCGGTGACTTCGTCATCAACGTTGACGCAACCCCAAATAACACACCAACAACAACGGAAGTCGTGCTGGCATCGTCCATGGCAGAAAAAGATTGTGGCGGCGGCGATGCGTTGCCACCCACGCAGCTCTACGAGCACCTACTACCCGTTGTGGTGGAGCGCAAGACCATCATGGACCTCGATGCGAGCGTAAAGTCGTCCCGCTATCACCAACAGCGTCACCTCCTCGCTGCCTCCCCCTTTCACCAGGTGTTGTGGCTCGTCGAAGGGGTGGGGCCACGTGCCTTTAGCCACGGACGTGGTGGGGCGGCGGCGAGTGCGGCCACAGCGGAGCAGGTTGCCATGCGGGTGAGCTCCGCCTGTGCCACGCTCGGCTCCACGGCCAAGATGAGCGTCATTCGTACCCGCAGCGTGGAGGAGTCCATGTTCTTCCTCAAGGCACTTGCCGAGCGTGGCGTGCACTCACTAGGTCGAGCGCCGACCCTTGACAAGAACAACTTGTGTGGCGCAGTGGTGCCACGTAGCCTCCCACTGGGCCCGTGCCTTGACCGTGTGGCGGCGCTTCACCAGTCAATGCGTGATCAGACCGTCTTCCCTCGCATGCTCTTGTGCATGCGGGGCTGCACCACACCACTGGCGGCCCTCATCACCCGCCGCTACGGCAGCCTCTACGCCTTCTGGAAGCATCTACGTCGGGTTGGTCGCCAGGCCTACGATCGGTCGGATGACCTCCGCGGGCTCACTCTGCCACAACGCAAGACGCTGGTGCTGCTGACGGAGTTCCTTCTTGCAGAGGAGTACCTCTAGTTGCCCTCGTACACACACACACACACATCACCATGTGCCCTTCATGATCAACTCGACGTTCATCCATCTCATGGACTCTCCCTGACCCACACACCAAGTCTTCTTCTCTCTTCTTCACGTACATCTTCATCTTTCGTTGCAGGCCTCAATACAGTCGTAGCGGACGTGTGACGAGCTGCCAATCCACTCAACCGAACAGACCAACCTTCCCCTCACTCACCCCCCCTTCTCACACACCTCTTCTTGGCAGCACTAGCAGAAGCAGCGGTCTTCGTCACTACGAGCATGCTGACGGCTTTGTGATGAGTGCTGCTGTTGTTGCTCCTCCTGCTGCGGTGGATTCATCATCCATTCGTGGCCCATGCCGCGAGTGGCTGCAGAAGCTCCATGGTGCGGCCAGGGCGACGATGGCAGCCGCGCCACCTCCCGGGACACAGGTGGTGCAGATGCCACACGTTGCCAAGGCCCTCCTCACGGCACAGGCCAATGACTCTCCACCGCCCCTCTTCGCTTTGACGGGCAGCGACCGACAGGCGATGAGTCGCCCGCCGCCACCAACTCGTCAGGCCCCGACATCCTCATCCTCCACCTTCCGTCCTCCCACAACGGCTGCGCCCTTGGCTGGGCCCTCTCCCCGTGGCGTTGACGTGCCGCCAGACGAACACGCACAGGCCACGCACCGACCCTTTCAGAACCACGTGCATCAAGCGGAACCTTCGACGTCCACGGCGCTCGTTGACCTGACGGCCCTCAAGGCTAAGCTGAGTGAGGTCTCTGCCACCCTCTTATCTGCGCACCAACAACGCCACGAGCTGGTGTCACTGGAGGATGAGGAGCACGACGCCACGACGGAGTTGGCCCGCCTAGACGCAGATATCCATCGCATGGAGGAGATGTTCTGGCGTCTACGCGCTTCCTTGGCGACGGCCCTTCATCGTACCGCGCCAACACCGCTCAATCTATCATCCACCTCGACCCCACTTCTCAACGGCGTCGCTGCTGGTGGTGGTGATGGACCTAACCCTTCCTCCTCATCACGAAGCTTTGCCCCCACCATGAACCAACCTCCTCCCGGAGTACCATCAACAGCGGCGGCCTATTCTTCTCTGTCGCAGCGCATGGGTAGCTCAGACATGCTGAACCGTGCAGGTGGGGCCCTAGCACCATGGGGTGGATCCACTGACGTGATGATGCATGGTAGCCGCGAGGGTAGCGCCATGCCAGGCTTCGTCCCCGCCAACACCATCATCACCACCACCACCTCCATGATGGGCCAGTGGGTCGATGACAGCGGCGGCGCCATGTCACGACGTACCGCCCAGGGTTTTTCGTGGGAGCAGTACGAACAACAACAAACGAGCGCGGGTGCCGTGGCACCGCACCACCTCTCACGTGAAGAGATCGCGGCCACCGCCGAGGTCGTCCTCCCCGTGAATCCGACGCACCAATACGGCCAAGAAAACTTTCCCTGGTCGGTGGAGCTCCGCCGTACGATGCGCGATGTCTTTGGTCTTCACGACTACCGCCACTGCCAGCTCGGGGTGATGAACGCCTGCATGGACGGCCGCGACGTCTTTGTGCTGCTCCCCACCGGTGGCGGCAAGTCGCTCTGCTACCAGCTGCCCGCACTCCTGCCGAATCCAGCCCAGGTCACCATCGTCCTATCCCCCCTCCTCTCACTCATTCAGGATCAGGTCTACGCCCTCATTGCCAACGACATCCCCGCCATGGCCTTGACGGGCCAAACGAACGATGCCGCCCGACGTGAGCTCTTCCATGAGTGGTCCACGGGGCACATCCTCCACGCCCTCGTCTACGTCACCCCCGAGTACTTTGGCCGCAGCGACCACTTCGTCCAGACCCTCCGTGGCCTGGCCAATCGTCAGCTGCTGCACCGCTTCGTTGTGGATGAGGCGCACTGCGTGTCGCAGTGGGGCCACGACTTCCGGCCCGACTACCGCAAGCTCTCCATTCTCAAGGCGCACTTCCCCGAGGTTGCCATCACCGCCCTCACCGCCACCGCCACCGATGTTGTGCAGCAGGACGTCATCAAGACCTTGGCGCTGCACGACGCCATCATCTTCAAGGGCAGCTTCAACCGTGCCAACCTGCGCTACGTTGTGCAGCACGTTGGGGCAAAGCATGTGGGGACGACCGTGGTGGAGCTCATCCGCTCACGCTACCCAGCGAATGCGTGTGGCATCGTCTACTGCCTGAGCCGCAAGAATTGCGAGGAGATGGCGGGCCAACTGCGAGGGGCGGGCATCTCTGCCGGCTACTACCACGCCGATGCGGCGGGGAAGAATGAAACGCAAGAGCGCTGGACGCGTGATGAGCTGCAGGTGGTTTGCGCCACCATCGCCTTTGGCATGGGCATCAACAAGCCCGACGTCCGCTTCGTCATCCACGCCGCCATGCCCAAGTCCATTGAGGGCTACTACCAAGAGAGTGGCCGAGCGGGGCGTGATGGTCTGCCGTCGGATTGCATCCTCCTATGCACCACGACGGACCGTCAGCGGCAGTCGCGGCTCATTCTGGGTTCCAAGGACTGGCGTGCCTCGCTCCTCTCCCTCTACCGAATGGTGGCCTACACCACGAATGAGGTGGATTGCCGCCGACAGCAGCAGCTGACGCACTTTGGCGAGGTCGTGGACCGGCACTACTGCTTGACGGAGGCGGCGAGCTCAACCAACTCCATCTTGTGTGATAACTGCGCCCACAAGCGAAGCATGAAGTGGTCCGCAAAGGATGCCAGCCTCAACAACATCCTCATGGATTTGGTCCGTCTGATGCAGCGCTTGGGCGGCATGACGTCGAAGCAGCTCGTCGCCGTCTACCGTGGCACCCACAGTGAGATGGGCAAGGTGATCGAGGCCCGTCTGCGTGAGCGAGGGACGCCCGTGGAGTACAAGAATGGCGCGCGTCTGCCCAAGACACTGATTGAGCATGCCATTCTCCAGGCTCTCTTGCACGGCATCTTGTATGAACGGCTGGACACCGTCGGGGACTTTGCCGTCGTGGCATTTTTGGAGCTGGGCGACATGAGCGTCTTCAAGCAGGTGGAGTCGGGCCAACGCACCATCACGGCGGCACAACGTGAGGAGAGCTCCGCCGCATCGTCGAGGACAGCTCTACGAAGTGGTGGGGCGGTGGTGGTATCTGCGATGGCGGATGATGATGTGGGCAACGACGATGATGCGCCGCTCACGGAGCTGATGCGACGCGATCAGGCGAAGCACCATCGCCAAGGAAGGGGCCAAGCCACGGCAGCCACCACATCGTCTGGACGTGCCGTGGCCACCTCCTCTGCCACCCACACCAGCAAGCCAAGGAAGAAGCCGACGGCGACCGCCGGGGCATCGTCCTCGCGCTACGTCATGGATGCCTGTAGCGGATCGAGCAGCGGCACATCCTCCGACTCTGACTCTGAGGATAGTCTCGGCTCCTTCATCCACGATGGCAGCTCATCCGAGGCCATCTCCACCCCATCCCAGCGCGATCGGAGAAGGATGATGACGGTGCGCGACTCCACCAGCTCCGTTGAGACGCGCCCCTCGGCCTCGGTGCAGGACACCCGACGTCTGCGAAAGCGCGCCAGAACTGATGCCACCTCCAATGCCAGTGCATCCGAGCTGATTGTAACTGTGCCCGCGGCACGTCTGCGACGTTTGCAGCAATCCATGCAGGTGGAGCTCGAGGGTCTTGTGCAGAAGCTCGCCGAGACCTCCGAGGGTGGTCGCTTGTATAACGTGATGCCCAAGAAGACGATTCACGCCCTGACGGAGACCCTTGCGGTGCCAGGCTGGGGCAGCTTGGAGCACTTCTTCGATTTGGAGGGTATGGGCAAGAACAAGATCAAGAAGTTTGGCGCGGACATCCTGCGCTTGTACCGCCACATTCGTCACTTGGAGATTGGGGACGTGGCGGAGCTCAGCGCAGAGGAGGAGCAGCGCCTGCAGCAGATTGTGGTGCCACAGCGCCGACTTCCACGTGTTGTGGGTGCGGGGACGACGAACCTGGACGCGGAGACGGTCGTGGAGGTGGAGGCGATGCGCACACCAGAGCGCCAGACCACAACCACGGCGGTACCAGGCCTCCTCCTCTCCGCCGGACCGAGCCCCGCTGTATCTGCCCGAACAAGTGGCGGAGTTGTTGTTGCTGCGTCTTCTACTGCCGCCGATGGGGCCGCCGTTGTGCCGCCATCTCCCCCGCGTGGGGGACCCCCTACGACAAACTTGACGGAGCCCTCGCGACGGCGTACCGTCTTCACCTACGCCACCGCCCCAACCTTTGATCCTTCCGCCATTCACACCGTCGCCTCGGTGGAGGAGAGCGGCCGCAGCCCCGCCCATCCACCGCCATCGCCATCCATCCTTGTTGGCAGCTCCACTGCCCAACAGTCGCTGGCGCTCATTCCCGATCCATCACGTCTCGCCGAGGAGGGCCGACGCTCCTACGCTGACACGATGCCAGCACAGGTTCTCTTTGGATGTACCCCCACCTCCACCCCAATAACCAACACCACCACGACCATCAGCTCCGCCGATCTGCACAACACGGAGGAGCTCTTCGCACTCTGTGAAGACGCAGTGGCACGTACGCCCATGAGCCGTCCCGCCATGACAACGGCCGCAGCAGAGGTGGTTGGGCAGGTGGACGACGATGGCAGCCCGAGTGGGAGGCCTGAGGGGGCGGCAGTGGTACGGCGCCGGACGGAGGAATTCACGGTGGAGGACTCAGATTGAGAGGGTCGTGTGTGTGTGGGCCACTGCGCCAAGAAGTTGCTATCTGAGTTGGCGACGGAGTTAGATGATTGCGATCATCATCATCATCATCATCATCGTTGAACGAAGATAATCACGACCACGTCGTCCGCCTCGCTCGTGTTGCGTGTTGTCTGCCCCCTTCCCACACTGCCCCAACAACTGCCCTTCCTTTTTTGCCCGTCCTTTCATTTCTCTTTGAGGTGTGCTGCGGCATCTACCCACACACATCATCCCCAGAAGACGTGTTGGGACGAACTCACACTCGTGGAGGTGACTGACGTTACGTCCACAGAACCCCCCCCCCTCACACATCTACAGTGAGTGCGTGCGTGTGTGTTTGTGCCACAACCATGATCAAGGCCATCCTCGTCATCAATACCGCCGGCAAGGTGCGTCTGCTAAACTTCTTTGAGAAGCACATCTCCTTGATGCAGCAACAGAGCCTCATTGAGAGCCTCCATCGTGCTATTGGCCCGCGTGGTGAGGACCTCTGTTTCTTCGTGGACGGGTATCTCGACTGGCCCACCCCCGACACCCGCATCGTGTACCGCCGCTATGCCACACTGTGCTTCATCTTCGTGACGGACAGCTCCGAGTCCCAGCTTGCCATTCTGGATCTGATTCAGGTCTTTGTGGAGGCATTGGACCGGGTCTTTGAGAATGTGTGTGAGCTGGACCTCATTTTTCACTCCGAGAAGGTGCAGCAGGTGCTCATGGAGATCGTCATGGGGGGCATGGTGCTGGAGATGTCCCGCGAGGAGGTGTTGCACCACTTGGGTGAGATGACCAAGTACAGCGCCGTTTCTGCGGCAGCTGCCAGCCGCGCCTCGGCGGACAACTACAGCTGCAGCCCTACCGCCCCTCTTGCTACACGAAGTAGTGGGTACAGCTAGGCAACACTCACAGCTCTCTTGCCACAAGTGAATCCACAGGACGTCAAGTCAAGCAACTTTCGTTTCTTTTCAACACATATTTTCTTGTGTGTGTGTGTGTGTGTGTGGCCTTCTTCTTGTGCTCTAATCAACCTTCCTGAACTCTCTTCTTTCTTGCTTTGGTGTGGTGTGTTCTTCGTCAGCGCAAGGGTCCATCATCCACATTTGGCCCATGGATGACGCTACAACAACAATGGCCAAGGATGCACCATCATGCTCCATCTTCGCCCACCTCGACGCCACGCGTCTTCAGGCGCGCTTCACCACGGAGCTCGGGAATCTTCAGATGGAGCTCGCCACGCACACGGAGGAGCTTCTGCAGCAACAGGCCATCCTCCGTGGAGGTCTTGTGCAGCGGGTGGTCATGAGCCGTGCAAGCCAGCTTGCCACACGTCTTCACGCCGCCTTGGTCGTGCGCGCCGCGGAGATTCAGCGCCAACGCCGTGAGCTGCTTCGAACACTTGAGCGCCGCATCATGGCCACTTCCCCCACCTCTCCAGCCACATCCGGCAAGAGGAAAGAGGAGGAAAAGCTCAGCACCGAGTCTGTGTGGGCGGAGGTGGCCGCCACCGTCTCTGCCGAGGCCAACACGACGGCCTTTGTGTGGCCTGTTGGTCCCACGCAAGAGGCATTTCGGCACTTTGCCCAGACTGCACTCGTTGGCGAGGCCTTGCACCGCCGCTACGCACGCGAAGGTGCCACTGCCACACCATCATCGTCGTGTAGTGGTGAGGCAGTGGAGCGTGGCCTTCAGCGGCTGTTAGAGTCCATGGAGCTCCATCCACATCCGCAGCAACATGGATCAGTGACGGCAGCAGCTCCTCTTCTCTTCTCTGAAGCAGAGGTGGTTGATGCAGATGCTGAGGAGCTGCCGCAGCTCATTCGCCTCCCGGCCTTTGAATCTCTGGAGGCATTCTTGTGCGAGGCACCGTGGGCGGCGGAGGTGGCGATGAGCCGCTACGCCGAGTCCACCAAGTCGGCCCCGGCACGTGCGGAGAGCAAGACCGCCTCCACGGCCAATCTATCCGAGGTGTTGGGCTTCTCTCTTCTGGTTGCGTCATCTGGAAACAGCATCAACAACAACAGTACGACGGGGGAGGGGGCCAACCGCTCTACCACGCAGGAGGATTCTGCGAGTGGGGAGGTGGCGGTGGAGTCGATCTGCTCCACCGCCACATGGTGGATCTCGCGCGCAGTGGATCAGTGGTGGGCACGTTTGCCACCTCCACAACTGGACGGCGTTGCGGCCGCTGCGATGGCGGCTGGCGCGGATGAGGAATCCGCGGCTGCCCGCGTCATGGATGAAGAAGAGCCCATCGTGGAGGACTTCCTTGGTGTGCTGCGTACGCGATATGCCGTGGAGGTGGCGGCGCATGTTGTTGCCCTGCAGGCCTCCCTTGGCCGACTGCGGGAGAGCGAGGACGCGGTGGTGCTCGGCGACGGTGGGCGTGAGATGGCCGTGTGGGCTCCCGATGCCATTGCTGCTGCCAAGGATGGCGGTTCTTCTTGTGGTGGCAACAAGAAGATGAGCACGGACCTCGTGCGTGGTGCCACTCACATGACCATCACCGTCCTCACCCTCCCTGGCATGGAGCAGCTCTTCTATTGTGTGGCGCATGTCCTTGGGACGGCACTTCAGGAGGAGGTCCGAGCTGCTGTGGATGCCGGAACAGGGCTGACACTGCCACTTGTGGCCACACCACCACCATCATCATCATCATGCTCTCTTGCGTACATGACTGGTGCAATGATGGGGTCGCTGCGACTGCCTTCACTTGCGGCCCTGCGTCTGTGGCTGTACTTCAAGGACTTCGTCATGGACCTCAGCCCGCGCGGCCCCTTTGGCACAACATCCGACGAGCTCACAAGGGCCATCACACGGGCCGCGTTAAGGTGGGCGGCCGCCTCGTCATGCTGGTTGGGAGCGTGGACTTGCCCCACGACGGAGAGTGAGGTGGTCCTGCGAACTGCAGAACTGCGCATGAGCCAGTCTCTTCAGCCGACGGCAACGTCCACCACTGCCCCCCATGCTCCAACTCATTAGCAGCGTGCGTGTGTTGTGATGGGACGACGTGCCATCATCTCAGTTCTGCCGCCCTGTGTGTGTGTGTGTGTGCAGTCACCCTACTAACTCTTGTTGTGTTCTTCTTTTGACATGTCCTGTACGTATGTTTGCATTGCCCTACCCCGCCACTCTCCTACACACTTTCTTTCTTCCCTCATCTTCATCATTTCCTTGTGTAGCTCCGCTCTTTTTATCAAAAGACCGCTTCTCAGCACTTCCTCTCCTACTATCTCATCCCAACAACCGCCGTTCTCACTCCCGCAATCATGACGACCATGGCTAAGGTGGACGAGATCCTGGCGCGCTTCGACCGGAAGTCGCCCCAGGACGCCTACAAGCAGGTGTGCAGCGAGCTTGGCATCCGCTACCAGAAGGAGATCTACAACATCCTCCCCGATGTTCCCTCCGCCTGGCACCGCATCCAGACCTTGGAGCTTGACCAGTGCCTGCTCGGCCCCAAGGGATGCATGGCCCTCCTGCCCATGATCACCGTCTGCACGACCCTCCGCAAGATTAGCCTCCGAACCTGC
Organism: Jaenimonas drosophilae; assembly: GCA_030849065.1. NCBI lineage: Eukaryota > Euglenozoa > Kinetoplastea > Trypanosomatida > Trypanosomatidae > Jaenimonas > Jaenimonas drosophilae. Next base: position 67,400 of record JASAON010001621.1, read on the forward strand.
GGCCTCTCCGATGAGTTCGTCAAGGAGCTGTGCGAGATCCTCCAGGGCCACCCCAGCGTCCGCGCCGTGGATGTCAGCCAGAACCCCCTCGTCACGGTGTACTCCGCCAGCCACATCATCAACCTGATGAAGAACAACTCCAACATGGTTACCTTCGACGTCGATGATACCCACGTCGGCCAGAATGTGGCCAACATCATCGCCGCCCTCGGTCAGGTGAATACCTACAACGTCTCCACCTACTACCAGGACAACTACTTCAAGATGAAGGACCTCTTCGGCTACCTGGATGATGAAGGCTACGGCTGGGTGCTCCTCAAGTCCCTCGTCCTGAACTGCCCCTACCCGGTGCTCCAGGAGCAGTTCGTGGAGCGCATTGCCACCCGCAAGCCCCGGAAGCGCAGTGACAACAAGATCTCCTGCAACACCTTCCTCGAGCTCATTTACATGAACTACAAGACCGAGAAGGAGATTGCTGAGTTTGTGGAAGAGACCATTGACGAGCCCTACGTCTTCATGATAGCCAACTGGAAGCAGCTGATCACCGCGGCGGAGCGCTACAACGAGACCGCCACGACGAAGGTGGCCCTCCCCGAGGACATCCACCGCATCCGCATCCGCGACTACCTCCTCGTCAATGAGGACGCCGATGCCGTCATCGCCGCCGCTGCGGAGTTCCAGGAGGAAGAGACCGGTGCCGCTGAGACCCTCCAGATCAGCTCCCTGAACCTCCTCAAGGCCACCAAGACCTCCTTCAACCCCCCTCCGAGCATGAAGCCCATCTACATGTTCTTCCAGGACCGCGACGCCGCCTTCATCCCTGACTGCATGCGCAACGGCTCCCGCCTCTTCAGCATGGGCGGCATGAATTTCCTCAACGCCACCCAGGGAACGATGCGCGATATTGCCGACGTGGACCCCGGTGATGCTGCCCACACCTTCTCCCTGCCCCCAAGCATCGTGAAGATGCTGCTGGAGTTCTTCAACCGCGAGTACGGCAAGATTCCCCGCAAGAAGGAGAGCGTCATCCCTGACTCCCCCAAGACCAAGAAGGACAAGTCCATGGAGAAGGCCGCCATCCCGATCCGCACCTTCCTCGATGCGGAGTTCGTGACGGACCTCGAGCGCCTCAAGCCCTGCCTCCTCGCTGACCACTACAGCCGCTACGCCCTCCCCATCGATGACTGCACCATCACCCTTCAGGAGATGGTCAACCTGCTCGATGAGCTCTACGTGCAGGTGCGCGTGGACAGCCTCATCTCCTACGACGCCATCGTGGCCATGGAGAACCCGCTCAAGGTGCCCCAGTACGCCGACTTCCTCTCGAAGCATCTGCTCGAGCGTGATGAGGACGTGAAGATCATCGAGCCCCTCCAGAACAACATGGCCTACTAAGACCACGAACACAACTCCAGCCATCAACGCGTGTCGCGTGTTGTCGTAGCTGGTTCTTTGTTTGGTTGATGCCATCGTTGAACTTCCTCCCGGACGTGGATCGAAGCGCTGGGCTCGATCGCGGCCACAGGCTTCCTTCACCCCCCTCTCTCTCTCTCTCCCCCCACCCCGCCCGCTTCCCTCCCAACAACCTTTGGCTGTAGTGGAGGGCGATATGCGCATATACGTTGGGTGGGCGTGTGTGCGAGAGTTGAAGGGGGGAAGGCTGTCCTCGTTCTCTAGCACAGAGGCGTTCGATGTACAGTAGTGTGACGAAGAGCACTGAAGCAGCAGATTCTGCCCCCCTTCAAACAAAGAAACAACGTCTGTGGGTTGTTTCTGTGGGGGTGTATGGAAGTGAGGGTACCTCTTATACCACACCTCCCGTGTATCCTGCTGAGTCTTCTCTCTCCCCTTCCCCCCTAACCAACAACAACATCCCTTCGCGTTGTTGTGGTTGATGGTGGCGGTGGGGAGATGGCTGTGCGGAGAGGTAGGAATGACGTGAGGGGTGGATGAGGAGAGGTACCCTATCCAACATGCCATGACTCGCGTCTTCATTTTTCATATGCTTTCGTTTTTGTTTTCTTTACTCCCTCCCCCCAACACACATCACTCTCGGTGTTCCAACGCTCCTCCTCCCATCAACGTACATACACATACCCCGATACTTCTCATCCGCCGCCGAAACACACACACACTCCCAAATCGCCGCCCGCCGCGGTTGAGACGTGATGTGCTGCGCGACGTGCAAGAAAGTGTGTGTGTGTGTGTTGGCCCATGGGAGGACAGGAGTGAGCGAGGGTGGGGCCCCTACGAGGTGATGGCCTACACAAACGATACACACCGTATTTGGGTAAAGCACCATCATGTATGTCATTCAGTACAAAAAAAAAACCCTTATGTTTTTACGTTTCATCTGTTCGGTGTTTAGGGGGAATATGGTGGAGTCGAGGCACTCCCTCTTCTTCCTTCTTCAGTACACCACTAAAGTATGGGAGAGAGCGGGAGTGAGGCGGCGGTACAGCGGAAGGAGAGAAGGACGGGGTAGAGAGGAGGGGGGGGGGGGCAGTGGGCTCTCGTGTGGCTTTGGCGGCGGCTCGGTGAGGATGGGGGCAATCAACTCCTTTTCCCTCACTCGACCAACCCCGCACAACCCCACGTTCATCCCCCCCTATTATTCTCTTGTTTTTCTCAACCCCGCTTGCACGCCACCACGACAACCAACCAACAAGGTTGGCGCAGAACACGCAGGTTCCGCCGCGCAACAAGAAGACTCACTCACTAGACCTATTTCCCCACACTCCCCATGTAATGCTGCCTAGATCTGCGAAGGATGATGCCAAAACTTTGTTTTTTCCGCGCACACGCACCACGTTTCCTCCCCCCTTCCCTACAGCACATGTGGCCATGGCCTGTATGTGGATGTGTGGGTGATGGATCGTGTGCATTTTGTCCCATGCATGTTCCATGATGTGAAGCTCATTTCTGCATTCCATCATCCCTCTCTCCACCACTATTTTTTTTCTTTTTTTCTTTCTTGCTTCACGTTAGTTTATTGGCCCCACACACCCCACAAAGCTACACGAGTTGCTGCACAGACAGTCTCACCCCACACACCCTCAAACACACAGCCACTTCTTCCTACCAGTACCCAGAGCTTCTGAACAACGTCTTGGCCAGCAGATGTCCACTAACGTGACGTTCACGACTGGTACCCCTACCTCGGAGGTGCAGAGTCTGCCACCACCACGAGAATCCAATAGGGCGGTGATTGGTTCGATCCAGGACGCACGAATCCTTTGTTGGGACGTGCGAGTGAGGCGTTGGACGCCTTGTGCGCTGAAGGACCGGTGCTGACGCTCGGAGTGCATGACGTGATTCTGGGGCCCGATGCATGTATCTGCGAAGCAACACGTGTTTTTTTTCCCCATCGCAATCTTCACAGCCGCGTTAAAGCACGGAATCAACCTGCACCACTTCTTCAGAGACCTCCGTGCATCTGTGTGTGTGTGTGCCCGCGCTTTTGTAGGAGTTTCGTCTCCTCCGATGACGATGACGCCCCTCCCCCCTCCCCCCACACACGCAGACATCCGTCTTTATACGCTGCACCAATATACTGTTCCTCCTCCAACACGGCATAGCTCGGCACACACCGCCACTGTGTTCGTGTATGGATTCACTGATTGTTGTTACAGAGCTTCATATATGTTTCAGAGTATCTGGAATACAGACGATCTATCACATCAGGCATCATGCACAGGGGGCATGTGCTTGATCAATGTTCATGACATCCACGTACTGCGTGAGACGAACCTACACTGTGAGAGGTGGGTTTTCTGTGTTTCTATACTGGCTGCTCGGGAACGTTCGTGCACCAGTAGGCGCGGGTGAGTACATCGGCTGTTGTTTGTACTTCCACGGCATTCATGACGACGACGGCAACACCACACTCACCGCCTGTTTTCCGCTTTTTTTTTCCGCTGACAGAGGAGGAGTGTCACACGTTACGAGAAGAACGTAAAAATTGCACCATGGAAGGAACCGAAAAATGAAAAAGGAAGAGAATGAATCCCCCAATCACCCAACACTTTTTGTAGTGATTGGGGGATTCATTCTCTTCCTTTTTCATTTTTCGGTTCCTTCCATGGTGCAATTTTTACGTTCTTCTCGTAACGTGTGACACTCCTCCTCTGTCAGCGCCCGCCAACTTTTCATTGAGGGTGCAAACAAGTGCAAGTGGATGCACACATCCATTCTTATTGTTTTGTTATTTATTTTTATTTCTCTACCTTAATCAATGTACTTTCCTGGAAGACGGCGTACAACATGATGATACTCAGAAGCTGCACATTTCTTTGTTGTAGCGACAACCCTACCCTTTTATCTTGTTGACCCAAGCAACTTATCTGCACAGCACCGCCCACACATTTCAGCACCCGTTACTCTGGCCAAACTGGTGCTTCCTGCGTGCCACCACACCCCTTCACTGACACACACCTCGTCTTCCTCTCTCTCCCTTTCCTTGCACGATAGATCTCGACGTCAAACACAAACAAAGCTGCTCACCTTCGCTCTCCTCCTCCTACGAGCCAACGAACGTACCCATTTGCTCCTTCCAGCACACTACTTCTTCCGTCCGACCCCAGTCCTCTCTCAGTGCTGCAATGTACGGCTTTGACCCCGCCATGTCTTTCTTGTGGACGGCCACACCCGCAGAGCGCGGGAACACCGCGGCGCCAACGGCTGCGGTTCCGATGCCCTATCTTTCCTCCGCCCCACTGAACCAAGGTGGAGCCGTTCCCCCAATGGGGATGATGTCGGAGCAGCAGCGCCATCCGGCTCCGTGTTCCTGGTTGGGCCCAGATATATCTGCGAATACCTGCCCAACAGGAGCACCCGTGGAGCAAGCGCGCCGTGGAAGTGGTGAGTCATTGAAGGCCAACCCGACCTCGGCGGTTCCGTTGAACCCTTTTCCTCCGCTGCAGGACCGTGGTGCGTCCATGAGCTACAACAGCTCCGGCAATTTCAGCAACTGCTCTCCACTGGAGAACCCAGGGATGCCCATCCAGACCAACTGCCCCTCCACCGATGCCTCCTCGGCCAGCCACGATGACCTCCGCAGCAATGTCTTTGTCTGCGGCATCAGCTCCAACGTCCGTGACAACGACCTCGAGGCCATCTTTTGCCCCTTTGGCGAGGTTGTCTCCGCCAAGGTGATGCTGGACATCCACAGCGGCCAGAGCCGCGGGATTGCCTTTGTGAAGTACACAACAGCAGAGGCTGCGGAGCGTGCCATCCAGGCACTGAACGGACGCAGCGTCGATGGGATGGTACTGACGGTCCGTGTGGCCAACTCCCGTGCCGCCTACCTCCCAGGTGCCCCGACCAACAAGCTCTTCATTCGCAATGTGCCCCTGGCGGTGGGCCGTGCTAGCCTCATGCAACACTTTTCCCAGTTTGGTGTGGTGAGTGACATCGTCATTCACGCCGACACCGCCTCAAAGGGAAGCGGACGAAACGAGGTGATCCGCAGTGGCAACGTGAACATCGCCTTCATCACCTTCTCCACCCCAGAAATGGCCTCTGCCGCCGCGGCCAAGACACACCGCAGCACACCCTTCCCAGAGTGCGAGGGGGTCCCATTGTTGGCAAAGGTCGCGGAGGACAACAACCGCCGCACAGAGCGTTTGCAGCGCCGACTTCGGAACCCGGTGACCACGGGAAGCCGTGGCCCACAAGCTCCAATCGCCCCGGTGAGCCCGCCCATGTTGGCACAGGCCAACGTCCCCTTCACGATGCCAACGGCGGCGTCCCCCTTCCAACAGAACGCGATGCTGGCGATGTCACAGTGGCCCGCCGCGCCGGTCTTCCCTGGAGGGTTCATTCCCGCGACGGTGGGTCGGGGTCCCATGGCGACGCCCTTCCTTGGGAACCCTGGGCAGCCCATCTACTTCATGCCTCCCGCCACCCCCGCTGTGTAGTGGAGGGCGTTGAAGAGTTTTGTAAGTACGTATGTGTGTGTACGTGTGGCTCACGTTGAGGAGTGTTGATCTCTCTGTACATATATGTATGGGTGTGGGGCATTCGAGGTGACATACTCGTCCGACTGCCCACCCCAATTTTTCCTTTCTATTCCTGCTTATTACGGGTAGTGTGCGTACAAGGCGTCGTTGTGTGTGTGTGTATGTTTGTGTAGGTGTACGTGTTTTTTTTTTCCTGATCTCCCTTTTTTTTGTGATTTGCCTTATGTGTTGGTGCTGACACAGCTACTCTCACGGCAACACGCCATCTCTCGCGCGCATCACCCGCCTTTCCCCCACTCTTGGCCCGCACTTTTTGTGTGGTGACGGAGGCACAGGCTATTCTTTTTTATCTGTGCCCCGCCTGCGTGGCGGTGTGGGTGTTGGCGGTTGAATCCCCGCGCGTCCCTTGGCGATGTTCCTCCTTCACGCGTGCCTCTTTTGGCGCCTTTTTCTGTAGTGCTGAGATGCTGAGAGGTTGCTGGCACGAGCAGGAAGAGACTCATGCAATGTGTGCATGCACGCGGCGAAGGAGGAGTATGCTCTTCTGTGTTCGTGAGATTAGGGTGGGGCGTCGTGGGCTATGTGGAGGTGGTGTTGGTGGTGGGAAGTCGTGGTGTTCGGCATCAGGGGTGCGTGTCTGCTCATCCACGATGGACGTCTTATACTCCATTTATCGTTGCACATGACGCAGGATATCTATAACAAAAATGCGGGAAGGCAAATTCAGTGTTATTCGGTAGGTCCACCTCGCCACCCACCCTCCACCCCCAGTCTGCTTACGTTCACCTTGTGTGTGTATGGCACCTACTCTGTTGTTTTTCTCGTCTATTGATCGCGAACAAGCAGCTCAATGCAACAACTTATATGTGTCCTTTGCCACCACTTACCCATGCATCACTTCCCCCTCCCCTTCACCCTTCCCTCCACGAAGCATCTCTCTCCCCTGTTCTTCATGTTTGGTGTTTGATAACTCACCAGCTCGGTTGTGCTTCGCAACATGATGTGGGTATGCATGCACAAGAAGGCATACCGTCATGGTGAGAGTTGGCGGAGTGAGGGGGGTTTATGGGCAGTGGCGTGGTTAGGTGGGAGACAAGGGATATTGCTATATATATATGGCTTCATTATCTTGCTCCACTTCACTTTTCAGTATTTGATTTGTTTTTTCTCTGGTTGTGGTTGCTGTTGTTGGAGCCGAGTGACGTGTGTGTGCAGCCCGAAGGAGGGACTATCTTTCTGGAGCAGCTGATTCCCAGTGAATTCTCTGGAACTAGCCCACCGACACATCGGTGGAGAACAATCTCTTTAACCGTTTTTTTTCTGTGGCCCAAGGGCACGGGTCACCGCACAATGGACTTTTACCTGTATGTATGTGAGAGGGAGGGGGGGGGGTGAGAGAGAGAGTGTACGTGCAGATGTTGCGTTCTCTTTGGATTGAGTTGTGTGTAGGTGAAGCAGTGCTGCACTTACACACACCTTCCTCCATGCCCCCCTTATCTACCCACAAGGCTATCATCGTCATTGCGCGAAGTTTCACGTGCTTACGCAGAAGAACAGAGGGGAGAAAAACGCCGTTCGATCGTTCGTTCGTTCTTCGTGGATATATCACGTCACGCCCCCTAAATTATTCTGCTCTTTTTTTTTTTGCTTTTGCCCCTATTCTACTTCTCCCGCGCGTCCATACCTGCAACCGAGACTACGCCAACGTTCTGCCACCATTATTCCTTTGGTGGAAGTAGTGTGCGCGCATGGCTCGTTGTGGTCTCTCTCCTTGTGCTCTTCCTCCCTTTTTCCCACTCTCTGTGATATGTGTTCTGTCGCGCTCTGCCAGCCAACATCGACTGTCGGCCAGACACGAACACAAGTTTTTGCGAGAGCCAAGGGCGGACACTAACTCTTCTTCTCTGTTCTTTTTTTATTTTCTCTTTTTCGTTCTCTGTTGTTGTTCCTCCATGAGAGGGGGTGGCGCGATGCCACAGACTCTCTCCTTCACCTCCACCTTTTCATGCGCACAGACCCAGACACACACACGCACACACACTACCAGGTTCCCTCACGCCAATCTTTGTATATACCCACAAGTCCACGTCCCACACTCTCTCTAACTAACTCCTTTTTTTTCCCCCTTCAGTCGTTCTCAACGCGTTTAGTGACACCCCTACTTCCTCTCTCTCTTTCCACTTCCCCCATTGAGGTGGTCCCTCAGTTTGTGATGTGTGTGCTCTTTAGACTTCATCTTCTTGTGCCTTGAGACCACACTTTTCTCTCCGTTACTTTTTCCGTCATGTGACGACGCCGAGGGGATATAGGTTTTCTACCATCTTTGTTGTTGTTATTGTTACGTGGGGTTTGGACTGGTGTGAGGGTCGTGTGCGTGTGTTGGTGGGAGTGTATATGTGCCGCTGCTACGTTGGTCGTTGGGGGAGATGTGGGGGAGGAGGGTTGACGGAAGGGTGAGTGTGAGGATTGGAGAGGCTCTCCACCTCTCACACGCATTCCTTCCCCCCAAATGACGTCGCACTTGCTACTCCAACTATCCTCCTCATCTCAGATCCCCCCTTTTAACGTGTTTTCCCCCTCAGTTATCCACGGTACACACACACACACACAACCACACAAGTCTTCGTGCGCCTCTTTGTCCATATCAGTCTCTACCCGTTTCTCCTTTTTTCCTTGTGATTTTCTCTGTTTCTGATTCGATTCCCGTGGAGCCACATCCTTCTATATCCATCTGCTGATTCCCGCGCGATCCAGTCACGTGTTCGGTTCTTGTTTTTTTTTGTTTTTGTACGCACTCTCTCACTCACACTCAAGCACGCAAAACACCTACACTCTCTTCCCTTTTCTTTTCTCGCAGGATCTCCCCCCCCTTTCTGTTGTTGTTGATGGCCTTGGAGGAGATGCTACTTCTGTTTTCTGTATTTTGTTTTTGCTTCTGAAGTTCTCTTTCAGCACGTCAGCATGGCTCCACTGACACACAATCCATCTCCATCGCCGCCGTTCTGGCGAAGAATGTACGACGCTATGTTTGATGTCTTCTTCTTGTTCTTGGTGTTGTTGCTGGTTTTCATTTTTTTTCACGTGTTTATAGAACCCCCCCAGTGCGGAGTGGCGCACTTCTCAGGCACACACTACCTGAAACTGACCCCTCTCCCGCGCGTTGGGACCACGGGCCACGCCCACCATGAAACACCACCACCTTTCTCTTCACTATGATGCTCCCTCTTTCCGTCCTTTGGCCCGTTGCTTTGCTACTTCTCGCTCGTACCCATTCCAAACACCTTTTTCTTCATTTTTTTTTTTTTACTCTCCATGACGCCATCCATCGTCTTCTCTCTCTCTCTTGCTTTTTCTATTCTGGAGCACCCCTCCTCTCTTTCCCCTGCAACAATCTTCCGTCGCTACCTCTTTCTCCACTCTTGCAGCTGTCATTGGCCGTATTCAGCACACTCACACACACAGCACTCTCTACACTTTTTATACTTGTGCCAATTGAGCGTTACCGAAGCTGCTGCCTGACTTATCTTCCATCCTGTTGATGGGTGTGTTGTGGTGTGCGTGCGAGTCTCCGTGAGAGGGTGTGGTGTGCTCCTATTCATGGACGTGTGTGCGTACCAATGCTCACACAACCGAGGGCACAACCTGACGCTCTTTCCCCCACACCCTCTCCCCCAGCGCTGTCTCTCACACACACACACTCCCCATCAACCAAGTGACTTCTCTTTCCTACTACCATGCAGTCGCAGAGAACAGAACAAAAAACCCAACAATAACAAACAAAAACAAACATTTTATGATTGCACTTCCTTCCCTTGGACCATTTTGGCTGCACGGCCAACAACCATGTGTTGTGGCCACAACCACTCACGGCACCCACGGCGAGATAACACGTTGGCGCCGAGGAGGAGGGCCTCTCACGGGCTCACTCCCTCCACCCCCATGCCGTGAGGGGATTGTGTTGCGGGGTTAGGGTTGTGACGTAGCCCCATTGTTGTGTCAATGTGGTCCGTCATGGGCTTCGCGTGTTCGCAGCATTTTCCATGGACCGTTGTACGTCTTCGCACTCTTTTTTTTTAGGGATCGAAAAAAAAAACAACAACAGAAAACAACACCAGAAAAACCAAAAAACGAATGACTTCTGCCTTGGTTTTTTGTGTTCGCTTGGAGAGGGCCACCGAGTGGGCCCGCCGCGGCGGCGGGTGGGTGCGGATGCATATCATACTAAATCGTACCTCTATCTCCCTTTTCTCCCCATCACGTACGGAGGACCACACACTACTCTCTTACGCTCACACACTCTCAGCTCCGTTCTTCGTTTTTTTTTGTCGTTTCTTCTTCTTCTTCTTCTTCTGTGTGTGTGTGTCTTTCTCCTCTTCTACTACTACTGCATGGTTGTGGCGCGCGCCAGCTGGTCAAAACATGGCGCGTGGAACGAATTGAGCGAACACCATGCTCACGATGTGATTAATCACGAGCAACCCTTATGATCCTTTCCCGTCACCAGCCCAAAATAGAGCACGTCCCTCACACACACAGGGTACACCTTCTTTCTCCCCCCCTTTTCTTCATTTTTTTCCACTGATGTTGTTGTTGTTGCTGATTTTTGTTGTTGTTTTTGTTCATGTTTCTTTCTTTTTTTTTTCGTTGATGGTAGTCTCCACACCCACCATTCTTCTCGATTTACTTCGTTTGTTGCCGTGGAGTGCGTGTGGACCGTCTTCTATACCCACATTCCTCTTTCCGCTCCACTGTGCTACTCTCAAACAACCCACTTTTTTTTTCATTTATGTATACGGCGCACTATCCACCTCACCCAAATGCCTCGCTTACCTTCCTGTTTCCGTGATGTGTGCGTGCGGAAGGGAGAAAAAAAAACACACATGCAAACACCAAAAAGAAAACACGCTATAGACGGAGCTGCGTGCATGGGCTCTGTACCACTCTACAGGCACTACCACTCTACTCTAACGACCTCTTTTTCTTCGTTATTCGTTTTTTTTGATGGTGTTTCTCCCCGCCTTTCCCCATTTTTCCGCGTGCTCGTCTTTCTGTTTATACAGTGTTGGTGCAGAGGTTTTACCTACACCAACCATCCTACCGCCTAACCCTCCCTCCCACCTTCAATACATGCGTGTACCATGGCTCACACAAACACACACACACACCCATTCCTTTCCCTCGCTCATAGGGAGATCATCAACGCCGTGTCTGGCGCACACAGAAATGGCCGCTGCCCCCATTAAGCTTCTCTCTCCTCACTGTTGCTGAGGAGAGATGATGGGTGGTGGTGCCTGTGCTCCACTCCCCCCACTTCACCTCCACCAACACACACACTCACCAACCCCCATCATATTCCAATCTCTTTTCATCCCACCGTTGTTGGTGACGATGAGCACTGGTGGTGTGGTGGACGGAGGAGTGAAGGAGAGTGCGGCTGTTGGTGTGAATTCGTACTTCTTATCCATGCCAATCCTACGTGTGGTGATGCGTATTGGCATGCAACGATATTTGGCGTTTTCTTTATTTTGTTATTTTGTTTTCTTTGATCCTTTTTTCTTCATTCCTTGATCTTTTTGGCTATGATTCCTAGTGAGGTGCACTCACCTCTCCAACCACCCGCTCTTCTGGCAAGGCCACCTGTTTCTCACATACACCTCAGCGTGGTTCCAGCTGGTGAAGGGGTGTGTGCGGCTGGAGGGGGGAGGGGGGAGGATGGGGGTGATGAACGAGCCTACCTCAAACACACACAGGCACATTTTGATGTGATAATTTTGCTTGCTTGTTGGGAAGCGAAAAAAACAAAGCCTCTCCCATTCCTCCTGATGCCTTCACCATCGTAGTCCGTGCCAATCTACACATGCCGTCTCTCTTGTTACACTCACACACAGACATTATGAATACGTACGTACGTCACCTATTCACAGTCCTTCACAATTGATGTGTGCTCTCTCTTCTTCGTGTTGTTGTTGTTGGATTTACCTCTAGATAAAGCAGGAACGTGTATCGTAATAGTGAGGAGGGGGTTTCCCTTCGTTGCACGTACACTCACACTTCATAGATACACACACAAACACACCTTCCAAGAGAGAAGATGGAGGGTCAGCCAGATAAGACGTTGTCTGGGACGGCATCGGTGCGTCTGGCTCCGTTGGCAGAGTACACTGACGGGAGCCCAGAGACCTCCTCCGCCCCTCACGAGCCTCGCGCCACACGTCCACGCCACTATGTTCGGTCGGCCGCCTCCTTCATCACGTCTGGGACGCCATCCACCAGTGAGGAGGTCTCTGCCCATACACACAGGCGCATTATTCACGTGCGCCGTCCTCGTGGCCAGCGGCTTCCCCCGTTGGCGTCCACCCTCACTGCCGCCACAACAGACGTTTCGCAGAGGGAGGGCTGTGGCGGAGATGATGGTGAAAATGTCAGCGGGGCCGTGGAGGAAGACGATGATGATGATGATGACGATGGGCTCACCCCTGCCGCGGTGCCACGCCGACCTCCGCGTGGTCGAAGTGCGCCGGCCGACCGCCGCCGCCGCCGCCAACGTTTACCACATCATCGCGGCACTACTCCAGAACTCACTCGAGGCCGCAGTGCCCGTGAAGACGCCTTGTGCCGGGCCTGGGGCCACTTCCTCTTTGGTGCTGTGAGGGAGCTGGTAGTAGTTGATGCTTCTGGTGCTGCTGTAGGTGGTGCCTCTGCTTCTGCATCGTCGTCGTCGTCGTGGCGGATGTGGGACCCGTGGGCGAAGTCTGGTGTGAAGGATGAGGGGGTGGCGGTGGTACGATTGCGTGTGCCGCTTTCATGTTGCTGGAACATTCCTCGTCCTACGGCCTTGATGGAGATGGAGGAGGGCTCTGACTGGAGTAGTGAGTGCACGGGAGAGGAGGAGGGGAGTAGCAGCAGCGATGATGAAGGTTCAGTTGTGGGGGGAAGTGATGTGGTGGGCTTGTGGCGCCAGCGCTTCGATGCACATGCCTCCGTTGCTGCCTCACAGCCTGGATGTTTTCGGCTGTACTGCGGCTCACGTGTGGTGTCAGCGCGCCTGTTGTCAGATGAAGGGGCATCTCCCTGCACGTGGTCCACCAACGTGGGTTGGCGTGTTGTGTCAGAGGTGGTTGGGAATGGAGTGTGTGGTGAGGTGCCATGAGAGAAACCCTCCCTGCCGCCACGTTCTCTCCTCTATTTTTGCATCACCAACACGTTTCTTTTGCTGGCCTCGATGTACGTCTTCATCAATTTGGCTTTCTTACGTACCTACATTCATGTGTTCGCTTGTTCTGATTCGCTATCTTCTTTTCTCGCCTTCGTGTCCATCAGGTTTTCACTACCAGCACAGACAAAAAAAAAAACGCACACACACACACACACACACACACTGCGTTCCCCATCAAGATACCTCCTCCCACACGCACCCCCCCAAACATTCAGAGAAGGAGGCTCTGCAACACACTCTAGATCCACGTACCTGCACATATATTTCTACTACAATCCTACTACCTACTACACATATACATTCGTTCGTATAAACGAATCATATAGAAGATTTTATTGTGTCTCCTACACACACACACACAACAACAACAACAACAACACTTGCCCATTGATTCATGGTGATACACAGTGGGGTGCCTGCATACTGACCACAAACCCCCTTCTACTCGTTCATCATTGAGTGCTGACGTGGAGCAACCATCCTTCCACAGGATTCTTTATAAGACTTCCTTTGTTTTTTCTTCCCAACGAACTTATTTTTCTGAATGGCCTCGTCCGAAGACGAAACGCCCGACCAACTCGCGGCAACGACGGAACCAACGGCCGACGAAGAGATGGACCGCTCGTGGGCGGAAAAGTGCTCCCAACTGCGTCAAATGTGGCTCGTGGAGGACCGCCTCCAGCGTGCGGCACGTCGGCGTGTGCTGGATATCTCCACAGACTGCAGCACAAGCAACACCACACACAGAACTATCTCCTCTCCACGGTCTAACGAGCGTCCAACTAGCCGCCCATCATCTCCCTCACCGACTTCTTGTGCGATGCCCCACCATCGTACTCTTCGCTTGGTGCACCAACGTCGGAGTAGGCCTAACTCAGCTGCTGTGGCTGCGGATGCCCCAACCACGAGCTCTGACCCGCACTCGGTGAGCTACGTCGTGGACCTTCATCGTCCGCGCTCCACGGCCGAGATGCTTCTCGCTGGCGTTCCTCTCTTGCCGGCTGACTGGGCGAGGCTGCGGGCTCGGCTGGTGGGGCCCTACGCCATCACCACAACGGAATACCCCACACATGCACCAGCATCCACATGCCATGTGCCAGAGGCCACCACCCCAACAACCGTGGTGGCTCCAGTGGCAGATAAGAGCTCCATCGTCACGACCGCCACGCCGTGGGCGGCATGTACCACTGCTGTTGTGAAGATCTCCACGATGCTGGCGCAGCTCCGCGCACGAGTGCAGTCAGGGGAGTGCAGCCCGTTGCACCCACCCACACAAGATGCCAATCAACGACGACGTGATCCAGCCAACCCTGCATCTTTTGCCTCCTCCGCACGCGCAGCGCGCAAAGCAATACCACGCCGCATCATCCTCGCGCGGCGGCCGTTGATGCAACATGCGCCACTTACAAAATGTTGGTTCTTCACGGCGGGCGCTGTGTCCGTGGAGGAGAGCAACGCACCTCCGAATGATTTGGCACACATCACGAACAACATGGAGAAGGACGTCGTGGTTGATGAAACAACACCACACACAACAACAACAACAACAACAACAGCCACACCTATGCACGAGGGAACCGCCACCACCGCCACAAACACAGCGTCCAGCGGCACTTGTTCCGAAGAAGAGAAGGTTCCAGCGCCATCCACCGAGTTGGATCCGATACCAACAACAACAACAACAATGGCGATCGCGGAGGAATCCAATTCAGCACACACAACGCAGGCAGATGAGCGGCCACCGGCTTCCGTGGCTGACACACGCCCGCCCTCGCCACCTTCCTCACCGCCATCTCCGTCGCTGACCCCCGCTCCGCAATCATCGAAGGCTCGCCACGTGGCTCCCGATGTGCCTGAGCCGATGTTGGCCGCCACGACGATGGCCTCTGCACCAACAACATGCGCTGGCAGCAAACACGGCAACCCTCACATGGGGTCCGCGGCGGGCGGTCATGTTAAAGTGGAGAGGATGCCGGCCCGTGTGGCTGCTCCTCAGCCGGAGGAGGAGGAGGAGGTGCTCGAGCACCACCCCTCTCCTGCCCCATGGGCGAAAGCCTCGACGGTTGGTGTTGGCGTGTTGAGAGGTGAGGGTGGGGCGGATGGACGTGCCTCCATCATTTCGTTGCGCTGCGACCCTGCTTTGCGTAGCAGCATACGTGTTGTTGGTGGTGGTGGTGGTCCCAGTGTGCTGGACCACACCTCTCCGACCTCCTTTGTGCAGCCCTCGCCACTCTTTGGCCATCAACCACGTTGGGGGCCTCTCGCGACGCGGCCACTTCGCGTTGGCCGTCCAGCCTCCGCACCTCCCGTTGCTGGCCCGACGGACTACCGGGTCACGAGCAACTACCCCAGCCGTCTTGTTCGTGCCCTGCACCAATCATTGCGCCAGGGTGGCTCTCTGCATGATTGGTTGGAGCAAGATGATGATGATGTAGCACCGCCACCACAGCGTGTGGTGCCACCAGCTTATCGAAGCGGCTCGCTGCTTCGCACGACGTACACGGCCACCAACCGGTCTGTGGTGCGGCCCACGTCGGCGGCCGTCGTGGGATCCTCCAACTCCGCCCTCGGATTGCCACCGGATGAGAGCGGGTTTGTGTGGCCCCCACCCGAGGATGGAGGAGTGGCTCGTCTGCGTCGTCGCCCGCCGCCACGCACGCTCGCCTCTCCCTGGCGGAGCTATCTCCCCGAGGCTTTTCATGGCGAGATGATGCAGCGCATGCGGCACCATCACCGCGAGGAGGTCCTGGCCAACCCACGCTACTAAGAGAGTGTGTGCGAGAGGAGGGGCCACACATCATCTTTCTATTCTTTTTCATGTGGTAATGCGCAGAGTAACTGTGTAAGATGAATGAGGTATGTTGCACGTCTTCATGACGTACTCCACCCCACCTACTTCTTCTCTCATTCTGATCTTCACTTACACACACACACACACAAACATACAATCCATGTAGGTGTGGCAGCCTTTATAGCGTCCTGCACCTCATCTCTGCCCTCTTGGACGGTGCGTGGAGTGCGCGAGGATACACCCACCTTTTTCTTCTCCGCCACTCTCTTCCACGATTGAAGGTGTGAAGGGTGGTTGTGGTGCCATTCCTGATTAGCATCATCGTCGTCGATCGCTCTGCTCGTTCTATCGCATATGGCCCTCCAGAACATTCCGGTGGTGGGCCTCACCCTCTTCTTCAGCTCCATGAGCTCGAGCTGGGCCTTGGATCGCTACTTCTTCCGCGGGGCACCGGTGGTGGCCGCCAACACCGCCACCTGGGCGGATGCGATCCTCTCCTCCATCCCCATCGGGCCCCTCTCCACCACCTCACTGCTGGACTACTTTTTGTGCGCTCAGATCATTTGGCGCAGCCGCCATCTCGAGCGGCAGTGGGGCTCAGCGGCCTACCTCAGCTTCCTCATCACCGCCGCTGTGATGGGCGGTGGTGCGGCGCGCCTTCTCGTATCAGATGGCGGGCCAACCTCGGCCATCGTCTTCTCGGCGATTGCGGTGCGCGTGCTCTCCGCGGTGGGCTCCATCCCCGCCCTGACGGCCCTCACGGTGCGCCAGATGATGGACCTCCCCACGGACCCCAGCGTGCAGCCCCCCACACGCCATCTTCATCGCCTGTTGCAGCTCGTGCCCCTTGTGAAGATTGCGCTGTTCCCGCAACAGGAGCTGCGGGCACCAACGCACCGTCGTCCTGCCATTCTTCTCGAGGTGGGGCTGAAGCAGCGGCTCCTCCTCCTCATTCTTGGCATCATCTTCGCCATCACCTCCGCCCGATCGCGTGTTGTGCGGCTGTGGCTGCGCACCTTCGCCACCTGCGTGTGCCGGCCCTTCCTGCGACGACTGCAGCCCATCATTTCCTTTGTGTTTGGCCCCACACATCGCACGGAGCACTTCGTGCCCATCACCCCAGGAACGGAAGAGGGCGGCTCACCAACAGCCACGACGGCCCCGGTGGTGATGGAGGGTGGGCGTGTGGTGGTGGATAGCCTCAGCGGAGGTGGCGCATCATCGGTGCGCGGCGGAGGCCAGGCTCGGCGAGCGCCAACGGCCTTCGCACCGGCTGCGGCGGGTCTTCGCCAGCGTCATGGCGCGCCACACGCAGATGTGCTGCGCACGGCAGCAGCGGCCTTTGGTGAAGATGATGTGGCGGGGCCGGATGCTGGGGTTGCACGTATATTGGAGCTCGGCCTGCATGTGAGCGCCGAGGAGGCCCACGAGGCGCTGCGGGCGTGTGGTGGAGACGTCAATGCGGCGGTGCATCGGCTGATGGGCCAGCACTAGAGAAGCACCTCATCTCCTCTTTTCCTCCCTCCGACAGAGTTTGTTTGCGTGGTGGTGGCTGCGGTGGTGGTGGGCAAGCAGAGATTCATTTCATCTCCACCCACTCTCCCTCTCTCTCTGCGTGTATGTGTGCCAGGCAATACGTACATGCCACACTTGTTTTCCTGCCATCTCAGTCGTGCTTTGCCACGCAACACAACATACTCACTCCTTCAGATGATTCTTCTCTTTCTTGCTTTTGCTGGTTTTTGTCTTGTTGTGATTTTGTAGAGGCGAAGCCCGTTGACCAACACATTTCTCACGGAGGCCTTTTCCAGGACTACGATCGGGTTGTGTGAAAATCTCGACGCTCACCCGCCAACAACAACAACAACAACAACAACAAAACACAACCGAATTGAGACGCATTAACTAACAGAAAAACGCGCACACACACAAACACAAAAAAAAGAAGAAGACGAATACACACGCAAGGAATCTGATCTCGCTAACACTGTTTCTGACAAGCTACTAGGGGGGAGAAGTATCAGGCACACAGCACTGACTGCAGAAGCCATCACAAGGACCCACACAACTCACGCTCATACACATCTGCGGAGGTGCGGATGCGTGCTGTGCCATTGACGAGCCACTCACTTCATTCTCTTTACTATTTGGCTGAGGCATACATACCCTCCCCGCACGTGGCGAGCTGATCGAGAGGGATTGGGAGAGTTGTGCGCCCGCGACTCACTTCATACTTCACTCCAGTGTGCGTCAGGGAGTGTGTTGTGTGTAAGTGAGTGAGCGGATCCATCACGCCAAAAAAGTACAACCAACGTACTACACCTTTTCATTTTTCCATTTTTTCTTTTGTTTGACTTTTTCACCCTTCATCCACACACACACACACACACACACACATCCTCCTTCTTTGTTGTATTTGGATTAGTGTTGACGTGTGAATGATGGAGGGTGATGGGTCAGTGACGGTGTCTTCCCTCCTCAGCCAAGAGACGAGCTTCTTGCAAACCACAACACGCTCCGTTCAGTTGTGGGATGCGGTGCGGCGTTCAAGCAACATCAACGACCTCTTCGCCAATCTATGTAGATTGCTCCTCCGTGGCTTCGAACGGGAGGAGTTGTTGGCGGAGGTCTCAACCGATGCCGCCAACCCGGGGTGGTATGCGCGGCTCATCTTGTGGTTCCGCGTGGATAATAATGAGATGCGCTCGTGTGAGGTGGCGGCGTCGGAGCCCTTCGCCAAGGTGAAGCTCGCCAAGCGGGTGGCCGTCTACACCGCCACACAGCTGCTCTTCCCCTCCGCCCTTCAGTACTACAAGGGCCTTGGAAACCGCCTGGATTGTATGCACCCGCTGGCGGATGTCAAGCTCGGCGCGCCAAGTGGGGTGGACGAGGCTGTCGCAGCCCCACTCGCACCGTCAACCCACGTAAACGCCCCCGTGGGCTCATCCATCCAGCGCATGCTGCGGAAGCTGGAGCGGTACCTGCAGTCCAGGTCCCCGTTGGAGAGCAACAACATCCTTCGCTGGAACGTCTCCACGATGGATGAGTACGGCGTGGAGCATGACTGCAATGAGCCCATCAACGCATTCCCCAAGACAGACGTTGGTGCCGCCTCCAGCCTCTTCGAGACGCCGAAGCGCATCATTCATTATACCGTTGCCATTGCATCCCAAACCACAAGGAAGGTCTATGGTGTGGCCCGTAGTGCGTCCTTGGTGGCGGCGGTCTTTCAG
This sequence comes from Jaenimonas drosophilae, assembly GCA_030849065.1. Lineage (NCBI taxonomy): Eukaryota > Euglenozoa > Kinetoplastea > Trypanosomatida > Trypanosomatidae > Jaenimonas > Jaenimonas drosophilae. The sequence goes on from JASAON010001621.1 coordinate 86,600, forward strand.
GCTGTGCTGAACGCCTGCCAGGAAGTTGGGATAGATTTTCGCGAGGTTGGGGAGGAGGCGGCCTTGTTTACGGGCTGTGATTTATGGAAGCAATCCAACAACGAGCGTGAGCTCGTGGCCTTTATGCATCGCTACTTCTTTGGCAACCACGCCTCCTGCCTCTCCTACGAGTACGCCACGGACCCCTCCTCGAGCAATTGGTATGTGCGGGTGTTGGTTGCGGCACCCTTCGTGGCTGGGGCGATGCCCACCTCGGAAGATATGATGATGGTGCCCCTCATCATCGCAAGCGGGCCATCCAAGAAGGACTCGCTTCACACCGCCATGATGAACTCAGGGGTGATGAGCTATCTGTACTTTCTTCAACACACCGCACAGGAGTTGGGCAATCCAAAGATGCGCATGTTGTCCGATAGGGTGGTGGCGAGCGCGACAGAAGAATCACACAAGGCGGCTCATTGTGAAGCGATGGAGCAGCTCTCCGTCTGGGCGAAGGAGGCCTTTCGGAAGGAGTTCGCCTGTGCCCCACAGCCCTCCACTCCTGCTGGTACTGGTGCAGATGATCTCTATGTGCGTCAGCTAAAGGACCAGCTGCGGGAGCTCATCAACCGTACACATCCCTTCCTCACCTTCGAGTGCTTCCAGGGGCCGACCAAGGGAAGTGCCACGGGAGCGGTGGTCTTCTCCGCGACGGTACGCATCACACACGTGGCTGCCGCAAGTGTGCCAGCGTGTAAAGCCCTGAACATCACCCGGACCCAAGACACCTACACCGGCGCCTATGTGCGCGCACTCCTTCGGGCCATCTTGTTTGTGATGTCGCTTGAACCGTTTACAGAGTCGTGATGTAAAGAATGGATGGAGTCTGCGACGAAGGTGTGTGTGTGTGAGGTGTGAGAGAGAGAGAGAGGGTGAGGTCGGTAGCTGTACGAACGCTGTTTTTTTTTTTTTTGATGGCAGAATATGTCTTGAATGAGGAGTTGTCACGTGTCATGTGTGTTTGTGTGTGGGTTTGCTCGACAAGAATGATAACTCGTATACAGTATCATCGTGAAGTTCAATCACACGCACACGCACATCTGATCACGTTTGATCAAATCCACAGGAGGGCGTCATGTTTTTTTTTTTTTTTTTCCTGTCTCTCTTTTCTTCTCTGTCGTGCCCCCCTTGTGAGATGGTTGTTGTCTTGCACGCGTGTCGGAGGTAGGCCAACCCTACAACCACTGCCACAATGTTTCCACTTGCTGTGGTTGCGTGATATGGGGGCGTCGAGATGTGTGTGTGTGTGTGTGCGCATACCCTCACACGCACGCGTATACAGGCTTGACGGCTGTTCTCTGTGTGCTGAGAAGAGAACACTCTCCCCCCCCCCCCCATCCGACTTGTGCGTTTCCTTCTCCCCTCTTGGCATCATGGCATGCACAATGAGCCTCTGGGCTCCCTTCTCCGTGATCCAGACCCACCTTCCCTGGTCCATGTGAGCACTTGGTGACTTCCAACTCCTGAGAAAACAAAGGAACTACACGAGAGCTTCTGTGCATGTGGGTTTCTTCTCCCTTGTTTCGTGATGCGTCAGCTGGTGAGGGAAGACCTGAGATTGGCAACCAACACCGTGCGTGTGGTTCTGTTATTGATGGGCTTTTGCTAATGAGCCTAATTTCTACAGATCCTTTACTGGTGTGCGGAAACCATTGCCCGTCTTCACTACCTGGTTGGCGCAGCACAATGCATTGCAGTGTTGAAGTGCTTGCTGGCGTTCAGATGGTACCAGGAAGAGGATGGATGTACATGTGTGTGACTCTCTGTGTGTGTGTGTGTGGGTGGGGGGCACCACATGGAGGGAGGAGGTGTGCGAGCGAAGAGCATATTGCACCACGTCGCTCCGGCGTTGAGCGATGTGCCATTGTGGTAGGCCATAGAGTCAAGTTAAATGGGGAGGGTGTGCGTGATGTGTGCTGCGGATTATCTATTTTCTTCTTGTCAGAGTGTGATGCTTGGAGGTGATGAAGATATTGCTGAGCGATGCTCCGCGAACCGTGGTGTGCAAGGAACATGCCAAGTTGTTGTTGGTGTGCTCCACCATTTGAGGGTAGAGTGAGTGTATTTGTATATATCCTTCAACAGGTATGGATTGAGAACTCGTTACCTCCACACTATCTTTTTTTTTCCTGGTTGGCACTGTATTAGGTCGTACGGAACGCACACACACACACGTACAAACCACTGATCTTCACTCTTCACTAGTGTAGCGTCGTCATGTCCGTGGTGAGCCCCAAGGACGGGGCCGTGATCCTAAGCACCTTCACGCGCGCCGTTGAGGGCGTGGGCTCTGCGCTCATGGAGCGGGCTCGAGCCCTTCATCGTCGTCATGCCGTGGCCTGCACCGTGGCTGGCATCGCAGCGGGCGCCATTATCGCCCTCCGCAGCATTCGTCTGGGCCTCCACGTCCTGCGTGAGGCCCGTACGCAGCGCTACCTCAGCTCTCTTCAGCCCGATGATTGTGTGCATCTCTTCATTCACCCACGTTGGTCGCACGGCCCCAACTTCTTCCCTCACTGCTTGAAGGTGGAGGCCTTCCTTCGTCTTGCCCGGGTGCCCTACGTGGTGCATCAAACCCACGACGTCAGTCTCTCCCCCAATGGCAAGCTGCCCTTCATGGTGTTGCGTGGGGTGGTGCTGGCCGAGGGTGATTCCATGGTGCAGTACCTCACGGAGGAGCTCGAGCTCAAGGTGGACCACAGCATCACACGCCAGGACCACTCACGTGGGTGGATGTTGCAGCGCATGATTGAGACCTCCTTCAACTACGGCCTCTACCGGACCACCTTCGTGGATCGCCCACGCTTCATGATGCATGTGCTCGGGAAAGAGTTTGGCCTGCAGCCAAGTCTGGCCAACGTGTTGGTTCGCAAGATGCGTCAGGCCATCATCACCATCCTCCACGCCACAGGCTTTGGAGATCTAACGGAGGATCAGTACGAGCTGGAGTTTCTTCGGGATGTGCAGGCGGTGGAGGCACTTCTTCGCCAAGACAAGGGCGGCCATCTTTTTGTCCTGGGCCCCGACATGACGAGCTACGATTGCAGCGTGTACGCGTGGCTGCACATTGCGCGGGAGCTCTCCGCGGCCGGAGGTCCGGCGCTGAACTTTGTGGCGGCGAGTGGGGCCATTCGAGACTACCTCCAACGTGTTGAGACGCGCTTGTTTCCTGACTTAACGGCCATTCTCTCGTCGGGTGATCACGTGCAAACCTTCACATGGTGACCAACTTTCCTTTGACGTTTTGGGAATCATATTCTGTTTGCTCCACCAGCAAACACCCGCTCTGCACCACACACACCAACACCAACACAGGGCACGCCCACACCCATACCTACACACACATTCACTCACACGTGCCCCCCCCTCACGCACAGTCTTCCCATTTTTCCTCTCTCACTTCGTCAGCCTCTTTTTGTGTGTGTGGGGGGGGGAGGTGAGGCTGTTTGGAGGATGTGTGAGTGAGTATATATATACAGATATATATATATATATGTGTGTGCAGGGTTATATGGTGATGGGAGAGGTTGAGAGTACAACCCAACACGAACTGACCTTCCCTCTCTTTGCTCGTCTTTCACTCCTTCTTCAGCTGTGTTCGTTGGTGCCTGTGAGAAGGAACAACCACCTCCCTCCCCCAACACTCCAACACACAAACACACACACACACTCACACCTACACGCCACGACACAACTCACCTTTTCCCTTCCCCCCCAATGCGCGTAGCTCTATCGCCTCTGGATGACGAGACGTTCGTCTTCATCAACAACTATTATGCTCACTTGCTTCTCATGTGTTGTGATGCAGAGATGCCCTCACTCCTTCATACATCATTTTCATCACCTCCTTCACACTCTTTCTCATTCTTTTTTTTTTCTTGTTGCTGCCAGGCTGCACCAACTCAGCACATATCGCCGTCCGCCATCTCTGTTGGTGTTTGTGCTGTGCGGAGGTACGACTGTGTGCGTGTGTGTGTGTGTGTGCGTGGTATGGAGAGATGCGAATGACCAACACACCAACCATCATCACCCACACATGGAACCTTGTGTGTTGTTGGCGGATGGCTTGAGTATCTGTGCAGCTGCACTAGAGACGTGGTGTACCGCCTCACACGATGAGTGGCGAGATGATCTTCATCACCACTTGTTTCATCGTGATGGCCGCATTACGGTGCCAATGAGGGATGAAGTACCTCCGCCACCAACTATACCACCCTTCACAGCACCAACACCAATACCATCTGGTGCAGCAAAGGTGGATGAGATGGCCATGGACGTGTTGAGTGTGCGCGGAGGGCGTTGGTGGTGGTGGTTTTGGTGGGAAATTTGCCTGCCGTTGATGTCTGCCGGTGCCATCTTCCTTGCTCGTCGAGCTACACGTAGGTGGCGCACATCTTCTTCGTGCGATTGCCAAGTCGTGCAGTGGCCGCCTCTGCCACAGACCTTGAATCTCCCCAACACAACAGGCCTTCTCTTCATTCCGCTTCATCGTCAGAATCATGATCATGCCATGGATCACCAAACCATCCGCAACACCGTCACCGCCGCAGCCTTCTGTGCCTACCTACGTCTCACCAAGCTGGCAGCAAATGTGCATGTTGTTGTTGTTGAGCTACAACAACACCAACATCTCACACTGTATATGCAGGGCCAACGCCTCTCTGGGGCGTCCTTGATGGAGCTGGTGCGTCTGGCGCACATTTCACACCACCACCACCACCACCAACACGGCGGGGGAGGTGGGATGTGTGGTGAGCGCATTGACCCACGCATCTCTGCCGAGGCTGTGGTGCTGATGGAGGCTCTTCACGCCAGCTTAGCCTGTGCCGTGGATGCCGCCACAACAGCAGCCCTCGCCACTCTCATTCCGCTGACGTCTGGCCATCATTTTGCCAATGATGTACGTACACGTACTGGACCACGTGTGATGTGTGCGGCACCATGTGCGTCCGCCACGGAGAAGAAGCGGCAGCAATTCTTCACGACGCCGCCCCCTCATGTGCATGAGGAGGAGGAGAAGAAGGGCACCGCCCATGTTGCTTGTTGGTGGAGCTCGGCCATGGGTGCCCTACGCCGCTGCGTGAGTCGAGCTGCCATTCACACACACGTGGCGGAGTTGTTTGGCCATGTTGGTCCTGCCGAGGCCGCAGCTCATCATGTTGCGTGCGGGCTCCACCTACACACACCACCAACTTCCTCATCTATATCTGCGTTGAAGCGCAACAACCGTTGCACCGCACAACGCTGCCTCAGCGCCGTGGAGGACCTCCTCCGCGACCATGGCGGATTCCTTCTCGGGCAGGTGGTTCCAACCGTTGCAGACTGCGCCTTGTACGCGTGGCTCACGATGCTCCACCACGACCAACCACACACAGATGTGCTCGGCTGCCGCACGCCCACCTTCATCGCCTACCTCCATCGGATGGAGAGGTGCATGTGCTCTTCATGAAAGTGCCATGAAAACAACAACAACACCACCTACATCGCCAACTCTTCGCCAACATCTCCCCCTCCTCCTACTCTCCTCTATCGAGCCAACTGTTCGCTTCTCGTGCTCTGCTGCTGCTCATACTCATGCACATGGGCGGATGCCATCCGTTTTCTCCCGTGTACGTGTACGTATGTGTGGTATGGGTATGTGCATGGGATATGTCTGTGGGTGTGTAGATGATCCGTAGATGATCTCATCCGCCTCACCCTCGTTTCTTTTTACATCCCGCTTCATCTCACTTCCTCCCGCCCCACGTTGTGGTGCTTAGAGGTGCCATGAGATGCCAACACACAACTTCTCTCTGTTGTGGCACACACCACAATAATCTGCTGATGAGTACGTCTTTTGCTGCTACACTCACTCACTCAACTGTGCTCGGTGTTGTTCTTTTCATCTCCAATGCACGTGAATAATAGGCCCAACAACAACAACACTCACTCACACACACACACACGCACTCACATATGCCACACGACAAGGATTCCATTGCTCAGGCAGCCGCTGCGGCCATGGCGAGGGCGGAGGCCAATGATGATGATGATGTGCCGCACCCAACGAAGGTGGAGGTGCAGGCTGCCGAGGCTATGCGTCGGGCAGAACAACCACATGATGGACCATGTGATGATGAGCATCGTCGCAAGATTGAAGAGGACGCGGCGGAGGCGATGCGCAAGGCTGACAACATGTGAGATCAGCGCGTACAACCATCAAAAGAATGAATACGATGCTAGAAACGTACCTACACGCACAAGGATGCTGAGCAAACTCACTACATCCAACACACACTTGTGTATGCGTACGTCTCTACATCACCACCTTATTCCACGTGACGGAGGTGCTCTCTTGTTGCTTTTTTTTTTGTTCGCACCGCAATGTTGCCACAATATCCGCTTCATTGCAACACGCACCAACACACGATGCCTGCCATGATTTGATGCATCATGATGCAACTACATCAACATGAACGTCATTCGTACGTTTGCTGCTGTTGCGCACCCATCCTCAACTTCCTCTTCCTCTTCTTTCTACTACTACTACTACTGTATATACATGTACTCAGGATTGATCTCTCATCTCAACACAACACCCACACCAACACACCAACACACACACTCACACACCTCTATTCTCATGGACAACGGTACCCCTCCACCCGCCATGGGCAGCAGTGCTCCACGCACCAATGCGCACGTTGAACTCCGCGAGAGCTACGGCGCCAACGGCAGCTCCGTTGTGGGCGTTGCCGCCGCCGAAGGAGCTCGTCCTGCCGGCCAAGCCTACACACGCTACTCCCCAACCGGTGCCACGCCCACTCTGCACATGGGCGGCTCATTGCCGCACAACCACAACACCGGCTTGCCTCCCATGGGCAGCAGCGTACCACGCACCACCGCCCATGGTGAGCTGCGCGAGAGCGGCCAACTACGTGAGAGTGGCAGCGCTTTGCAGTCGCCAGCCTCCACCGGAGCACCTCCGCTTGGCACCAGCTTTCATTCTCAACATCGCACAAGTCTGAGCCCCGCTGGGGTGGCGGCGGTGGCGGCGGAGATTCGCAGCGCCGGCGTGAGCCCCACTGAGATGCATCTCGGCCGCTCACTCCCGCGTGTTGGCCTCGCCACACCGGTGGGCAACGCACCTCCCTTCATGGGTGCTTCACTTGGACGTACAACAGCACACACCGATGTACGTGAGAGTGGCGGTGTGTTGGCCACGAGCTTGAATTCTGCCGGGGCGGCCATGCCGGCCATGGGAAGTAGTGTGCAGGAGAGGCGGCAGCAGCTCGCGGGGCCGGCGATGGGAAGCTCACAGCCGCGGGAGAGCGCGCACCGCGCGATGCGTGAGCAGGCGGCGGAGATGGCGGCGAACAGCACCGAATGCATGACTTGATGTACCAGCAACAACAAACAAGATCATCATCATCGTCGTGATCATGAGCATCTATCTACTGCCATCGCAGCACCAACTCCCAATCCGCGTAGCTTCCGTGGCGTACATTTTTTTTTTTTTGCTTCCTCTTCTTCAACATACCTATTCTATACGAATGCATTTCGATGCTGGTTTGTGCGTGTGCGTACATGTATGTGTAGTGTTGTGTGTCTTGGTGATGAGGATGAGCAGCAACCTACACACAACACACACTCTGCATGTACGCACACACACCACGCACGAGCACACGCACGAAAACAAAAACAAAAAAAAACGAACCCTCTCTACTACCACTTCTCGTACGTCTACGCCTTGTTTGTCTTGCAATAAGTGGGCTGCGTGAGGTGGAGGTGTGCCACACCGAGGGGGATTTGTTCTGATGGCAAGACCATCTCCCTCACTTACCTCCAACACCGTTTCACCTCGGTGCTCCCCGCTGCGATATACAGTTACGAGCGCAACTCCTGCTCATGTTTTTCTTCCTTGCCATGCTTTTTTTTTCTTTCTTCTGTTCTTGTTGATGCTGTTGTTGCTGTTGTTGGTGTTTGTGGGCTTCTCGCCTCGTTCCATTGTTTCATCTCCCAAGTCATACTATCTGTGATTGTATGTGCGTGTGAGTATTTGTGTGTGTGTGTGTGTGCTGCGAGTACGTGAAAGTGTGCAGCACCACTCCTTCACTGACACTTCGTCAGCCGTTCTGCATGAATGCGTTGAGAATCTTGTTGTTGGAAGAGCTGGTACCTACACACACAAACACACGTGCACACGTACTCACATGTCTGGGCAGATGAGTTGCCATCACCTCCCCCTTCTGACAAGCCAACAACATCTTTTTCTGCCCAACAACAAAAAAAGAGGTGTACTACCAAAAAAAAAACAACAACAGCAACAAGCGAGGGATGGTGGTGTTCTCTCGGGTAGCACGGAACAACTCGGTTGTGTGAGGTGGAGGAGGTGTAGGACCTTTCAACACATGCCATTGCTACACGCATTTATCGATCTCACACACACACACACACTCTAACACACACGCGCTTTTTTTCTTTTTTTTTGCTTCTCCGTGCTTGCTTGGCCACGTTATCTTCGGCCCGCCCATCATCCAATTTTTCAGTTGGTCGGCTGAGCTCGTCCTCTTGTTACTGAACGACGTACACCCACCACCACAACACAAAAAAACAACAACACACTCACTCTGTTCAGCAGGTTTGTGTGTTTGCATGTACGCGTTCGTTGATATCGTTGAGATTGAGGGTGGGCACACCACAACGCACACAAAGGTGTTCTACATCATCATTCATCATCTTCCTCTTTCACTCCTCATTCATCATCTCAGCACACGTACATGTTCCTTCTTCTTCTTCTTCATTCTTCTCTTTGCACCACCTACTACAGCAGTTGTGTAGCTTTCCCTTTTCAGTGTACGACACCAAACAACCACTACCGAGCACCACCACATCCTTGCGTTGTGTGCGTGTGTGTTGTTGTGCTTCATCAACATGCCCCCCTCTCGCGGTGTGTTGGCTGCCGTGGGCGTTGCCAGCTTGGTCGTTGGTGTGGCCGCCCTGCTTCGTCGCAGCTCACGTGTACCGGTGGAGGTTCATCGCGCACGCCTCATTGCGGATGCGGTGATGGGGCCCGATGCCACCGAGGACGAGAAGAAGAAGGTTCTTCCCTGGCTCGCCGCACACCTCAGCTCGCCCGAGTGTGGCGATGTAGGTGTGCCACCCCCACAAGACCTCCCCGCGACGCTCAATGATGGTGTGGTGCACCTCTTCACTTTCCCAACCCCCGTCTACGCACTCAGTCTGACGCCATTTGGCACCAAGGTGGAGACCTTCTTGCGTCTGGCACACATCTCCTTCACAAAACACAGCATCATCAACCTCGCCTACAGCCCAACTGGACGTATGCCCTTTGTGTGGTGCCAGGGCAAGTGCGTGAGTGATTCAGAAAACATCATTCGATGGCTGACCGAACACTTCCACCTCACCATGGACGACGAGCTCAACGCCCAACAACAGGCACACAGGCAGGCGTTGCGTACGATGATGGAGTACAGCTTCCTCCCTGCCTACATGCGTGGCGCCATTTACGAAGGACGTCGTGGCGATTTGCACCTCTACCTGGTGGATTGCATCGGCTGCCCGCGTTGGCTGGCACCGGTGGTGATGTGGTTGTACCGCCGCATGATTCATAAACGTCTACGACGAAGTGGCCACCTTGTTCCGACGAAGGAGCAGTACGAGGAGGCGTTGCAACGTGATGTGGAGGCCCTCGAGGCGCTCTTCTCCGATGGCCGACACTACGCCCTCGGCAGCACACACGCCACCTCCGTTGATGCCACCTTGTTTGCCTTCATGATGATGCACTGCCGCCTGCATGAGCTCTACGCAGAAAAGCTGGCAACAACAACAACAGCAACAACAGCACCGTCATCGTCATCATCACCTCCGCCTCCTTCATCCTCCCCTCCTTCCAGTGTGCGGCGTGAGGGGAGCTCATCCAGCGCACGTGCACGTCGTGGTAAGCCGGAGGAGCTCCCCACATCATCTGCGCGACGCAGCGCCACACGTCCGTCCCGCGAGGCCTCCATCACCGCCGATGATGGCACGGATGAGTTGGTGGTGGTGGGTGAGATCCTCTACAACTTCCCGCTGCAACACCTGGCGGAGTGCCGTGCGATGCAGGCCTATGTCAAGCGCATGAGCAAAGACATTCAGCTGGAGCCAGACTTCTTCAGCTCCACCGTGGCACTCACACACCTGTACGAGACACCCACCAACACACGTCGATCAGGATGATTTATGAGAACACTAAAACCCCTTCTTCCTCCTCACCACCGTCTTGATTGTTGTTGCTGTTGTTGCAGTTTTGTAGTCTGTACGTGTGTGTATGTGTGTGTGATGGAGTGATGTGTGTGTGGGACATACTCTGAATAAGCTCACCACCTCCGTTGAACCTACTCCCTCCCTCACCCACCAAACCAAATCCGCCCCGACAAACACACGAACCTTTATCGCATCACCCATCATCTTCATCATCAACATTACCTTCATCTTCGTCATGATATGAGAGATACCAAACAAACATGCAAATGTATGTTTTTCATGTATATGTGTGCGTTGGGTGCTGTATCACAGCCATGGTTCCTCCTCCTCCTCTTCCTTCATTCATTCATCATCATTCTTGTGCTGCTGTACTACACATACTCGTACAACACAGCAACATCCCGCCATTGCACACTGTACGACTGCAAAAAAAAAAAGCGGGAAGAAACAAGAAGATTGCAGAGTCGCCATCTAAGTTGCGGTGAGCTGCTGCGTGTGTACGATGGCTGATACGCCCAAGGACCCGCCCTTTGTGCTGGAGGCCATCACCCCCGTCTTCGTCACCAGCTGGGTGAAGAAAACGGATGTGTGCACCATCTGCCGCAATCATGTTGAAACCCCTTGTGTAAATTGCCAGAGCAACGACAAGACACACATGTCGTGCGGCATTTGCTGGGGCCGTTGCGGCCACGTCTTTCACAAGCACTGCATCGATAAGTGGATCCTGGTGCGGTGGACGTGCCCGATGGATAACGGGCTATGGGAGGAAGATGTGGGGTGAAACTCCACGCGCAGTAGTGTGTTGTTGCTGAGAGATCATCATGATGTTGTGTGATGGATGGATGAAGCCTCTGTAACTGCAACAAGAACAACAACAACAATACACAATATACACACACACACACACAGACGCCATGACATCTCCTCCATGTGCTCCTCACTCCTCAACATCATCTTTCCTCCTTCTTCATGTTGTGCGGCACCACACTTTGCCAACATTTCCTAGTCTGTTGTGTACGTGTTGGCAAAAAAAGAAAAGAAGTATCAACTACAGAACACTGTGGTGTTGTTGTGTGGAGTACTCACCCACCCACCCACACCCACACCCACACACACAACACAGACACACACACACACAACACACTTGTTCCATCATGTCTGAGGCAGCAACCTCGTCGCCAGAAACCACGGTTTCCTTCATTGTGGAGTCGCTCACGCCGGTGTACGTGATGCGCTGGGCCAAGGACGTGGAGGAGTGCAGCATCTGCCGCAATCAGGTTGAAGGCCCGTGTGTGTATTGCCAGGGAGATGTGAATACCTCCAGTGACGAGTGCCGCGTGAGCTGGGGCAGCTGCGGCCATGTCTTTCACGAACACTGCATTCAGCAGTGGGTTCACAAGAGCCACACATGCCCCATTGACCGCAGTCCGTGGGAGGAAAACGTGGAGTGGAATGCCAATCGGTGAGGTGGTACACACGTACCTGCTCAACTTCACCAACACCAACACCAATACACACACACATACACAAATAAACAACAAAACATGATGATATGCGCGACACTCTGTGATGATGATGATGATGATGGCCTTCTTTCTTCCTTCTTTCATGCATTTTTTTCATTAGCCTTTGTGGCTGCCTCACTTCATTGGCGGTGTGTCTTGCTGTGTTTGGCTGCTACACCACACACACACACACTGGTAGAGAGACCTCTGCCATCATCTTTAGTATAATAGTTGTTGTGTTGTTGTTGTTGCATTGATCGTCATCATGCATCTCCCGCCCGTTCCTGGCTTTCTTAAGTCTGCCGAGGTGGAGAAGGTTGTGCCGGCCAAAAACTACTTCTACGTTCTGCACATTGTGGCCGAACGTGCGACGGAGCTCTTCAACGCAAGCGTTAACCACCTCAATCGGCATGTTGGCCGACGTACAGCCGTGGCGGTGGTGGTGGCCGCCCTTCTTACCTCCGCCGCGGGTACTGCGCACCTCATTTACACAAGCGCCGTGCGCGTGCAGCGGCAGCGCATGGCGCACATCGCCGCGATGCGTGCAGATATGGCCTTGCACCTCTTCATGCTTCCACGCTGCCCGTGGTCGCCGAGCATCTGCCCCGAAGCCACCAAATTGGAGACCTTCCTGCGCCTGGCACACATTCCATATCATGTGGTTGAGACCACCAACGCACACGGCTCCCCCAATGGTGAGCTGCCCTTTGCCGTCTTTCGTGGCCACCGCATCGCCGACATGACGATGCTCCTCGAGCTCGTTGTGAACCACTTTGGACGTGGCCTCGATGGCCACCTCACCAAGGAGGAGCGCAACACAGGAACCAATCTGCTGAGTAGCGTGGAGTACAGCCTGCGACCCGTCTTCTTTCGTGTGGTGATGGATGAGCATCCTGACTTGGCTGCTGCACTGATGCAAGCATCCGCGTCAGCACCCTTCACCGTGTACACGCCACCCGCACAAACGTACAACTCCTTCTTTGATCTCCACGCCGCCAAGGGTGCCACGTGGCTCCTCCCGCTGCCACAGTGGGTCAAGACGATGATGAGGATGGGCAGTGGAGGTGGTGGTGGTGGTGGTGATGAAGGCTGCAGCAGCGCGACGTGGCGCCAAACACGTGTCGCCCTCACGCGACTTCTTCATGATCATTTTGGGCAAACAACCGTGCAATGCCTGCCACGCGAGCAGTACGAGGCTGAATTCTCGCGAGATTGTGCCGCGGTGGAGCACCAACTACTTCTTCTGCAGCATCCGCATCAGCAAGCACTGCACGACCTCTCCGTCAGCACACCTCCTCCGGTGATGATGTTGGCACAAACACCACCGAGCAGCAGCTGCGCCGACTCCCCATTGAAGCTGGTGGATGTGGAGCCAGCAACAACACCCAACAACAAGGTGCCCAGCAGCAGGCCCTTTCTCTTTGGTGCAGAGCCCACGAGCTACGACTGCACTCTCTACGCCCTCCTCCTCCCATTGGCACACTTGCACCGTGTGCCGGAGGCGGAGGCCATCCTTGGCTCCGACGTGTATCTCACCGTTGCACGTAGCAAGTCGTTGATGTACTTCCTTCAATCCATGACGGAGCGCGCCTTCCCCGAGATGCAGGCGACGCTGCAGCTCTTCGAGGAGATGCGCGATGGACGTCGCGGGGATGCGGTGCCACACTTGGCGAGCTGCAGCACCAGTCTCACAATGCTCGGCCACCAAACTTCTCTTCAGCACTGAGATTGTGCGTAGGTGGAGTGCGGATTCGTACATACGTTGGCAGAGTAGGTACGTCTTGTGTGTACGTCTCAAGCGAGTGAGATGATGATGATGATGATGATGATGATTTGCATCGTTGCTGGCCGTCTGTGTTGTTGTCAGGCTTCCATCGCTTCTTATGCCAACCAATCGGCACATGTGTTGTTGTATGTGCACGAGGGTTTCGTCCATCTTCTTCTCTGCCCGACCACAACTCATTCTGCACCAACACACAACTACTTTTTCAAGTCGGTCATGAGGCATCGTCGTTCAACGCCCCCTTCACTATAATCAAGCATGCACAACAACACACAGACCAATCCGCTCTCTCTCTCTCTCTCTCAAGCACCACCTTCGTGATGATGATGATGATGATGATGATCTCCACTTCTTCTTCTCATTCTTCGTGCACGTACAGCCCCCTTAAATAGCCTACGCACATTTAGAGGTGCCCACCACATCATTCCTTCACACACACCTACACACACACACACACCTACACACACGTACACAAACACACACGTACACAAGATGCTTCGTCGCACCTTCAACCGCCTGGTTGGCCTGAACCGTGCCTACCCGGTGATTGACCACGTGTACGATTGCGTCGTGGTTGGTGCGGGCGGCAGTGGCCTGCGCTGCGCCATGGGCGTGGCCGCCTCAGGCTACGACGTGGCCTGCATATCGAAGTTGTACCCCTCCCGCTCGCACACCATCGCCGCGCAAGGCGGCATCAACGCCGCGCTGGCCAACTGCGAAGAAGATGATTGGCGGTGGCACGTGTACGACACCGTGAAGGGCTCTGACTGGCTTGGTGATCAGGATGCCATCCAGTACATGTGCCAGGAAGCACCATGTGTTGTCTCGGAGCTGGAGAGCATGGGTCTGCCCTTCTTGCGCACCAAGGACGGCTTCATTTATCAGCGCGCCTTTGGTGGCCAATCCATTCACTACGGCGGCAAACAGGCGCGACGTACCTGTGCCGCCTCCGATCGCACTGGGCATGCGATGCTGCACACCCTCTACGGCCAATCCTTTCAGTACGGCGTAAACTTCTACAACGAGTACTACTGCCTCGATCTCATCATGGAGGATGGCTGCTGCCGCGGTGTCATGGCCATGAGCATTGATGATGGCACCATTCATCGCTTCAAGTCCAAATACACCGTTCTCTGCACCGGAGGCTATGGCCGCGTGTACTTCACGACGACGAGCGCGAAGAGCTGCACCGGTGATGGCACCGCCATGGTGGCGCGTGCCGGCTTGCCCGCTGAGGATATGGAGTTTGTGCAGTTTCACCCGACGGGCATCTACGGACCTGGTGTGCTCATCACGGAGGGCGCGCGTGGTGAAGGCGGCTACCTCGTCAATAGCGAGGGTGAGCGCTTCATGGAACGATATGCACCAAAGGCGAAGGATCTGGCCAGTCGCGATGTCGTCTCGCGTGCCATCACGATGGAGCTCCTCGCTGGACGTGGGTGTGGGCCCAAGAAGGACCACGTGATGCTCCAGCTCCACCACCTCGATCCCGCCACGTTGCACAAGAAGCTGCCCGGTATCTCCGAGTCGGCGCACATTTTTGCCGGCGTCGATGTGACAAAGGAGCCCATCCCCATCGTGCCCACGGTGCACTACTCCATGGGTGGCGTGCCGACGCTCTGGACAGGTGAGGTGATCAGCCCACGCAACGGCGATCACGACGCCATCGTGCCCGGCCTCCTCGCCGCGGGTGAGTGCGCCTGTGCGAGCGTGCACGGCGCCAACCGTCTCGGCGCCAACTCCTTGCTGGACATCGTCGTCTTTGGCAAGTCCTGCGCCAACACCGTCATCTTCAACCTGACGAAGGAGGGCCGCTCACAGCCCGAGCTCCGCGCCGATGCGGGTGAGAGTAGCATCGCCGATCTTGATCGCATCCTGTACAACAAGGGTGAGGTGCCCATTGCACGTATTCGTGAGCGCATGAAGGAGGCGATGGCGCTCTACGCCGCCGTCTTTCGTACCGAGGACAGCATGCAGAAGGGTAAGGAGATCGTGGAGGAGTGCTACCGCGACTTCTCACACGCCCTCGTCCATGATAAGTCACCCGTTTGGAATAGCAATTTGGTTGAGGCGCTGGAGCTGCGCAACCTCCTCACCAACGCCATGCTCACCATCAGTAGTGCCGTTGTGCGGAAGGAGAGCCGTGGCGCACACGCCCGCGATGATTTTCCAGAGCGCGATGATCATCAGTGGATGAAGCACACCTTGGCCTACTTGGATGATCAGGAGGGCAAGGTGCGCCTGGCCTACCGCCCAGTGCATATGGAGATGCTGACGAGTGAGCTGGAGGTGATCCCACCAGCGAAGCGAGTGTATTAGGGGGGGGGGGGAAAAACTCCCACAAACCCAACAACAAGAAAACAGTGGAGGAGTGGGGAAAGGTGAGTGGGGGGCGTGCGTACACGTGTGCGTGCGCATGCGTGCGTGCGTGCAGGCTTGTCGAGTGGTTGAGTTTTGATGATGATGGTGTGAAAAATCGCATCCGCACATCAGCGATACACAAAACGATGGATTTATGAAGAAGATGATGATGCTTATGATGATTATGATTATGATGATGATGATGATGATGATGAAGGGGTGTGCTGGAGATTATTATACTCCGCACCTCCTCACACAAGCGCGCGCGCACACACACACACACACGCAGGTTGTGTTGGTGGCCCACCTCCACCTCCACCTCCGCCTCCGTCTCTCTAGCGTATTCGTAGTGGCATATTGCCGATCCAAGGAAGAAGACGATACTCTTCAGACCACACTGATGTGTGTGTGTACGTGCTGCACAACATCACCCATCTCTTCCCCTCTTCCGCCACGTGCTCCACAACTCCTCCTCATTTCTTCTTCTTGTTGTTGTTGCTGTTGTACTTCTTCGTACAGGTAGGGCTAGCTCTCCCTATCCACACATCTTCACAGAGTGCGTGAGAAGCATGGCGGCACCAACAGCCTCCTCCTCCTCATCCTCCCCGTGGACGGAGAAGTACCGCCCACAGACGATGACGGATATTGTTGGCAACGTGGAGGCCATCGCACGTCTACGCGTCATTGCACGCGAGGGGAACCTCCCCAATTTGCTCTTGTGTGGCCCACCCGGCACTGGCAAGACGACGAGCATGCTCTGCCTCGCACGTGATCTCCTTCTGGAGCACAACGCCAATGACCCCAACAGCAACACCACCTCCACCAACAACAACAACATCTTGAAGGAGGCGGTGCTGGAGCTTAACGCCAGTGATGATCGTGGCCTCGATGTGGTGCGCGAGAAGATTAAGCTCTTCGCCCAAACCAAGAAAACCTTGCCCACCAAGACGTACACCAAAAGTGGTGAGGAGGAGGTGTTCCTCACCGCTCTACACAAGATTGTGCTCCTCGATGAAGCAGATAGCATGACCCCCGCTGCCCAGCAGGCGTTGCGACGAACGATGGAGCTCCACAGCGCCACAACACGCTTCGCCTTTGCCGTAAACAACAGCACCAAGGTGATTGAACCCATTCAATCCCGGTGTGCCGTCGTGCGCTTCCGCAAGCTCACCAACGCGGAGATCCTGAAGCGCGTCATGTACATCATCCACGAAGAGAAGGTGGCCTACACCGATGATGGCCTGGAGGCCATCTTGTACCTGGCCGAGGGTGATTTGCGCCAAGCGGTGAACGCGCTGCAAGCCACCCACACGGGCTACGGCATGGTGAATGCCACCAACGTCTTCAAGGTGTGCGACCAACCACATCCGGTGCTCGTGGAGTCCATCATGACGGCTTGTCTGGCACGGAAGGACATCATTGAAGCACACAAGGAGATGCAGAGGTTGTTGAGTCGTGGATATGCCCCGGCGGATGTGATTGCCACCTTCTTCAAGGTGGCACAGACCAACGTGCGGCTCTTTCGGGATGAGCTGCAGCAGCTGGAGGTGCTCAAGGCGGTTGGCGAGACGACGATGCGCATCAGCGAAGGGGTGGGCACCCCACTCCAGCTGGCTGCGATGCTCGCCCGCATCATCACCATTGCCCTTCGTGCGTCGTCCTGAAGTGGAGGAACGTTTCATAGATGTGCGCGCGGGGAATTCATAAACACCAAAACACAACCACCACAACACATGAACTCCTCCACTCAGCACACTTCAGAGGTGAGGTGTACTACTGAGTGACGTGTTGTGTCTTGACTTGGTCTTGTGTACGTCTTCCAAATCTTCCTCCTCCTCTTCTCGCACTCTTCAGTGAAGGAAGCACAAAAAGCCCACATCCACCTGCTTGCAGTCGGTAGTGTCTCTGTAGATCTGTGCCCACCCACACCCACACACACACACATCAACGCACATCAAAAAAAACCTCATTTTTATTCCATCTCCTTCTTTTTTCTTTGCCTCGTGCCTCTTTTTTGCTGTGGCATCTCCACCATCCACAGGATAAAGCCTGCCGCCACCCACATCGGCACGCGTCGCCGCCCACCATTCCCTCCTCTCATCTCTTGAGTTTTTTTCTTTTCACCACAGCACACAACTTTTGTACTCTGCGCGTGAAAAAAAAAACAATTTCTCCTCACCAACACACACACACAAACACACCCCATCATTCAATCATGTCGCTTGACATCGCCACGGGCTTCTCCAACAGGACCATCTTCATCACGGGCGGCACCGGCTTCGTGGGGAAGGTGCTCCTCTTCAAGATTCTGAAGGAGTTCCCCGATGTTCGTCGCATCTATCTCCTCATGCGTGGCAAGAAGACCCGCAAGTTCAACCGCTTCCTCAAGGCGCAGGAGCGGCTGGAGCTCGAGGTGATGGGCAGCCCCTGCTTCGAGCCTCTGCGCAAGTCCATGGGCGATGGCCCGTGGAAGGCCTTGTGCGATAAGGTCAGGGCGGTTGATGGCGATATTTGCCGCGACCACGTTGGCCTCTCCGAGAAGGACCGAGCGTTGCTCGCACGTGAGGTGAACATGGTCGTCCACCTCGCCGCCACCGTCAACTTCAACGAGCGCCTCGATCTCGCCGTGCAGATGAACACCCTCGGTGGCCTTCGCGTACTCACCTTGGCCAAGACCTTTCAGCACCTGGAGGCGATGGTGCACGTCTCAACCTGCTACGTGAACTACGCCCGTGCTGGCCGCGAGCACCCGGCGGAGGAGCGCATCTACCCCATTGACTTTGATCCGGAGGAGATGTGCAAGACCATCCTCGCCATGCACCCCGATGAGGTCCTCGGGGAGCAGGTGCGCCTCATGAAGCGCTTCAACTTCCCCAACACCTACACCTTCACCAAGAGCATGGGCGAGCACCTCATTGCCAAGTACAAGGAAGACGTCCCACTCGCCATTGTGCGCCCGTCCATCATTGGCTGCAGTGTGAGTGAGCCCATGCCAGGCTGGGTGGATGCCTTGACGGCCGCTGGTGGCCTCATCCTCACGGCTGGGCTCGGTGTGGTGCGTGAGCTGAACTGCAATGGTGAACTCATTGCCGACATCGTGCCCGTGGACTTCGTCGTGAATGTGGTCTTGAAGACTCTCTTCCGTGCCCAGAACCACTACAAGCGTGTGGGCAAGAATGGCACCCCCACTACTGCCATCAAGCAGCAGCAGCCCAGCACCACCAACCAGGGCAATGCCATTGTGGCTGCTGCTGCTGCGGCGCTGAAGCCCGCCATCTCCGCCACCTCTGCCAACAACAAGGGTTCCAATGCCATCAACACGACGAGCATCACCGCCGAGGAGGCCGTCAGCCCCGCCACGGCCCACACCGCCGAGGGCAACGCCAACTCAGAGTCCTTCGACCTCATCTTCCAAGTTTGTACCTCCTCCTGCGAGAACCACACAACGTGGAACCGCCTGCGTCTCTCCCTGGAGCAGTACATGTCCTCCGCACCACGCCACCCAAAGTCGCTCTCCAAGTGCGAGGTTGTGCTCACCCAGAGCAGCCTCGAGTACCGCACACGCTATCTGCTCCTGCGCTACCTGCCCTACACGGTGCTCCACGCCATTGCCCAGCTCCCCGAGCCGATTGGCTCCAGGGAGAAGCGCAAGTTGGTGGCCAAGCTCGGCAAGGCGGTGAGCCGGGCGGGCATCCTTAATCGTGAGTTCCACGACTTTGTGCTGCGGGAGTGGATTTACATGCGCAGCCGCGCCATGTCCCTCGATGACGACCTCAACGAGCGCAGCCGCAAGGCCTTTGGCAGCGACCCGCTCAGCATTCATTGGTTTGTGTATATTCAACTGTATATGTACGGGATGATGCAGAACATCGTCCGCGACATCGGATCCCTGAAGCTCCCGGTGATCCCCCCAACATCCCTCGAGCTCTTCGCCCGTGCCTCCTCCCTCTAAACCCACTAACCTGGCCGTAAAGACAAAAAACAAAGACTGGAGATCCCTCCGCCGCTGCCCACACAAACCACCCACACGCACAGGAACACACACATACACACCGCAAGGCGAGCAGGCATCTTGTGATGATCTCCGGCTGTACTCCGCACCCACTGGAGCCGCCGAAATGTACGCTTGGATTTTCCCGTGTTTGCGTGGCACCCACTATCTGGTGGCATGCAACAAGTGAACGGGCCTCGTTTTTTTTGTGATGGCTCATAGATGATGACCCCCGCCGCTGAACTTCCCCTCAGCCGTCCATTCCATTTCTTCCTTTGCT